>ML542802.1:61986-73274 GCA_005239535.1 Nicotiana rustica
CCCTTGGCAGTGCGCATGCCTCCCCATGACGGTGGGGTTGCCATTGTTGCGGAGGATGAAAGCTTTACTACGGTGGAGGAAATAATCCACTGTAGAGAGAACGCTAGATCTGACTTTTCAAAGTTGCCCGTGGTCGACAATGAGGCCTCGAATCGGTGATGGATGCGGTGATGGATGCCCGTGATCAATTCTGGCTTAGCTACTTCTATGTCAAGACCGAGGACGTGGTGGAAAATGTAAATGGATTTATTGAGGCATGGGATCATGTCCGTAAGTATTTTTTACTAAGCGCTTATTTTGCTCATTTTGATTGTAACCTAACATTCTGCCTTTTCCTCGTTCAGCTGAGACTTCGCCCCCTCATTTGGTTGCGTATATTCACGACTGGGTTAGCCAGGTCTTGCCTCACACAGTGGGGATTCGCAAATGGTCGACCTTTATCAAGGAGTTCGGGCCCAAGCTTTCAATGACTGCAGAGTTTGCCCGTTTTGAATCTTTATTATCGTGGCCTTCTGGTAGCTTGTTTCTTATTGTTTTGTGGGGATCTACCTCTTAATCCTTTTTTTTCTCTTTTTTTTTCAGCTCGGGGTTCCTCGAGGAGGTCAAAGTCCCCTACTCCTGCATTTTGCCAGATGAACACTACAACGGGGTCCGCCCCTGCTGTGACCACAACCAAGCTTGCCCGGCCATCCACTTCTATTCAGCCTCCGATTTCAGCTAGATCAACTCGATTGTCGGCAGCCTCAGTACCAAAGACTCCAACCTATCCCTTGCTTCATTTAATATATGAGGAGCCTTTACCGAACGAGGATGATTTGGTCCCTCGTAAAAGAGGGGTGGGTGGACGTTGGTGATGGGACAATCTTAACCGTAGATTATAAAAGGAATGATCGCGATCCGGCCTCCGTTGTTCCTGAAGATGGTGTGAATATTCCGTCTGAAGTCCTACCATCAGCGGAAGCCGCAAAGAGAGTGCCCCTTCCTAATGCCAACGTCGGAGCTGGTGGAGCGTTCGTGGAGGTTCTGGGTATTGTGCAACGATATGAGCCATTGTCCTTATGGCCAGTTGATGTTCCTACCTCTTTTACCCATGAGAGAGGTAAGGGGGTAGTTGAGGTTGGTTATAAGACAGGCTCCGAGATCGATCCTGATGAGGTTTGGATGCTGAGCGAGGGGTTCACTCGTGTTGAAGTCAGGTTGGAAGGGTCCTCGCGGACCATCGTGGTTCCTATGGATCAGGACCTATTGGTGAAAACAGAGAATGTAGTTCCCTCATTAGGCCCCCTTTGCTCTGATGTGGAGGGAAGGACCCTCGAGATGTTGTATGAGGCCGCCCTATCGACGCCTATAGCCGGCCTCGCCCTTAGGGTTTGTTTTCAGACTTTTCTAGTTTCTGTGCTTTTGTACTTTATTTTTGTTCTTTTGTTTAACTTTGGTTTTCTTCTCCTCTTTTTCCTTAGACCATTATTCTGGAGACCGAGAGTGCTCGCCAGGTGGAGAGGCTCAAGGCCATTTTCAAGAAGATGGAGCGGAAGTACCGTGAGTACTGCAACAAACACCGCCGAGATCTG
Source organism: Nicotiana rustica (assembly GCA_005239535.1). Classification (NCBI taxonomy): domain Eukaryota; kingdom Viridiplantae; phylum Streptophyta; class Magnoliopsida; order Solanales; family Solanaceae; genus Nicotiana; species Nicotiana rustica. The sequence continues at coordinate 63,558 of ML542802.1, forward strand.
CAGGCGATTTGGCGGGAGTGGCAACTTTCAAGGTCTTCAAGACAAGTTGAAAGAGAACGATGATGAGTTGGTGAAAGTCATTGTAAGTGCAGTGTCCTCGAGGGAGCACTGAGAGAGAAAGAGGAAGAGCTCGCGCTGAGCAAAGGGGTCGAGGTCCAGTGTGCCGATCTCTAAGCCCATGTGATCTCGATGCGGGCTGAGCTCGAAGAAAATCTAATCAAGGTGGATGCTCTAGGTTGTGAGCTCGCCGAGGATAGTGGACTTAGAGAGGTCGAAATCGGATTGGTTGGAGGCTTTGAGGCAAGTAGAGGCATCAGAGGCCGTAATTTGGGTTCTTCGTTCAGAGCGAGCAAGTGATTTGGAGATGGTGAGGCTCAGAGAGGAGCAACTCGACGAGCTTATAGGGGGGTTGGAGAAAGAAGCTTCGGGCCTTAATGAATGAGTTGTCGCCCTTGAAGCCGAGAAGTCCTTGGCTCAGCCATCCTCTTCCCGCACTTTTGCCCTTCCTGACGTTCTGCGGGATCTATATGAGATATGGATCCACGTCGAGTGATATGTTTAGGGACTTGATGGAGGCGAGGAAATTTTCTGAGGCCGACTTCGAGGATGATCGTGCTAAGGCACGCTCAGCTCAGAATACTTGTGGCTATGATCCCGCTACGCCAGAGGCTGGTGATGGAAATGAGAACATAGGCGTGGGCGGGATTGAACAAGATTCCTGGTATGAGGATGAGTATCATGAAGGCGACGACGATGGTACTTGCGGAGAAGCGGGTGGAGATGACCTAGGCGGTCAAATGGATGACATCGCTGCGTTATGTGGCGAGTAGTTGTTTTTCTTTCTTTTTGCTTGTAAGTTTTGTACATATTTTTTTGTGGGCATCTGATCTAAACTTTGTAAATAATATAGTTTACGAAATGTTATTTTTGTTGCTCGTACCTAACTTTTTTCCTTCTGTTGAGGCTTGTATGCCTCTTTCTTTTGTTTTTCCATTTGGTCGCTTTAGTCATAAAAACTTGGTTTATGTTTGATAAACGAGGTCGAAACAGAACTCGGTTTTGGTCATGGTCAGGGGCCGGTAGGTGTTAAGTCGAACAAGGTCGAATGTAACCTATACTTAGTTAATTCGAAACGAGGTCGAATGTAACTTATACTTAGTTAATTCGAAACGAGGTTGAATTTAACTTAGTTAATTCGAATGAGGTCGAATGTAACTTTTTATTATTATGGATGAGGACCAATTAGGTGTTAATTTGAACGAGTTTGAATATAATCTATACTTATTTAATTCTAACAAGGTCGAATGTGAGTTAATTCGAGAGAGATCGAATGTAACTTTTACTTAATTGTTGTCGGGGGTCGAGTGGGCGTTGATTCGAACAAGGTCGAATGTAACCCATACTTAATTGTGGCCGAGGGCTGAGTAGGTATTGAGGCAATGTTGCTCTGGAAAAAATATTAGCGAACTTCATGCATTTGTGTTTTGTTCATATACTTGGAGAAATTTACATGTTTTCCAGGCTGGCATTCCAGTCCAGTCTATCTAGTCCCTTCATTGAGCGACCTGGAGACATGTTGAGAGGTTGGACAATGAACTGATCGTTCGATGCCTTCTTCCATTCGTAATTCAAATTGAAGTGTCCCCCTTATCGCCTCGTTAAAAACCTCCTTGAGAAAACCCAACTGGGACAAAACTCAAGTGAGGATAAAAAGAGTAAGACTTGGAGAACGTTTTTTCTTAAAAGTTGAAGTACTTGAGGTCTGTGATGTTCTAGTTGTTCGGTAGTAGTTTTCCCTCTATTGTTTCTAGTTGGAAAGACCCTTTGTTTGTTGTTGCCGTGATTTTGTAGGGACCGTCCCAATTTGTTCCTAGTTTGTCTTCCTGCGGGTCTTTGCTTGCTTGTGTTTTGGCTTTGAGCACGTAGTTCCCGACTTTGAGTGGCCTGATCTTGGCCTTTTTCTTATAATAGCGTTCTGCCTGTTGTTTTTGGGCGATCATCCTTATGTAGGCCATATATCTTCGTTCTTCGGCTTCGTCGAGCTCTTGTCTTCTGTTTTCATCGTTCCTTATCCCACTTTCATGGGAATATCTCAAATTGGGCTCTTTGACTTTGACCAGTATTACCGCATCAGTCCTATAGACTAATAAGTAAGGCGTCTCTCCTGTGCTCGTCTTCGGCATTGTACAATAGGCCCAAAGCACTTCTGGTAATAAATCCGGCCATAGTCCCTTGACGCCCTCAAGATTTTTCTTCATGATGTTTAGTGTTGATTTATTGGAGGATTCTGCTTGCCCGTTGCCGACGGGTTTTACGATGTTGAGAGTATTCTTTTGATATGCCATTTCTCAAAAAATTCGGCGACATTTTTACCAGTAAGTTAGGGTCCGTTGTCGCAATTGATCTCGTTGGGAAGGCCGAAGCGACAGACAATGTTTTTCCATATGAAGGCGATCACTTTCTTTTTGCGTATCTAGGCGTATGCTCCTGCTTCTACCCATTTAGAAAAATTCAGTTAAAACCAAAAGAAATAATATGTTACCTTGCCCCGCAGGGAGGGGGACATATGTCTATTCCCCACTTGATGAATGTCCAATGGGAAGTGATCGAGTGGAGGTGCTCGCCCGCTTGATGGATCATTGGGGTGTATTTTTGGCATTGCTCGCACTTTTTCATGAAGTCTGCGGCCTCTTTTTTCATAGTGGGCCAGTAGTAACCTTCATGTATGAGACATATGACCAGAGCTCAATTTCCGGACTGAGCTCCGTAGTGGCCTTCATGGACTTCTTCTAGGGCGCGCCGCGTTTGATTCGAGCCTAAGCATTTCACCATGGGGCCGCCATATGTACTCTTGTGTAGATCGTTATGAATGAAAATTGTACCTGACTGCTTGTATCCAAAGCTTCTTGGCTTCCTTTTTATCGCTTGGGTACGCCATCCTGCATGTATGTAACAATACGATTGCGCCAGTCCCAGGTTAGATTTATGGTCCTTACCTTGATTTGATCTATCGATGAGTCGAAGAGGTTGACCACGTTTCTTTCTCTGGTTATGCTTTTATTGGTTGCTGCTAGTTTGGCGAGGCCGTCTGCTTCGATGTTTTGTGCTCGGGGAATATGGTCGAGCTGGCATTTGTCGAACTGGACAGTAGTTTGCAGATCCCGGCCTGATATTTTTGTAACATTTGCTCTTTGATCTAGAAAGTCCATGTGACTTGGTTGACGACGAGTTGAGAGTCGCAGCATAGTATGACCCGTCTTTCCCCGTACTTGAGTGCTAGCCTTAATCCTGCAATCATGACCTCATACTCGGCCTCGTTGTTAGTCATGTCCGGGAAACTTATGGGGTTGGGAATTTGGTAACTTGGTTCAAGCTGGAGAGGATGGACCTCATAACGTGTATCCAGGGTCTACCTATTATGGCATTGTACGTCGTGTCATGGTCCATGATGTGGAATGTGTTTTCCAGAGTGACGCCGCCGGCCAGGACGGGAGTGTGATTTCTCCAGATGTTCGTTCAACTGCATTGTTAAAACCTGTTAGCATGATGCAATGCAGCACTATCTTATCCCCGAGTTTCATTTGTGCAAGCACTCGAGGGTGGATAATGCACGCGCCACTCCCATCGTCCACCATAATGCATCCCAAATCTGTATCTAATATTTGTAAAGTGATAACAAGGGCATCATAGTGACGGGAAACCAAACCGTGGGTATCTAACTTATCGAAGATGATACTTTCTTCGATTTTGTCATACCGTTCGTGAGTGATCTACCGTTTGAGCTTGTGGGTTGTGGTAAATTTTACATTGTTGATCGAAGAGTCGCCGTTGCCCCCGATGATCATTTGAATAGTGCGAGTCGGTGAGAGTGGTTTCGGCGGTCCCTGGTGCTGTTCACGTTCTTGGTCAAAGTTGGTCCTCCCCCGATCGCTCAACAATTCTTTGAGTTGTCCTTGGTGAAGCATGTTTACGGACTCCTGCCTTAGGGCGATGCAATTCTCAGTTTTGTGACCTCGTTCTTGGTGGAATTCGTAGAGGGCGTTTGATTTTTTGGTGCTTGGATCTGACCTCATCTTTTGTGGCCACTTTACTTTTGGTCTGAGCTTCTCCAACGCGTAGGCTATTTCTGAGGGTGGCACACAAAAATTGTGAGCGGATAATAAATGGGGCATACCTCTCTCATTCCGGTGAGTCCCTGTCCTTGGTCTATATGGGCCCTCTTCTTGGCGGGAGAAGGGCATGATGGCGCTTCTGATATACGGTTGATGCCTTTCTCGGTTGGGTCGTGGAGTTGTGAGATCCCTCCTGACATTATTTCTTCAATCCTTCTTGGATTCGGCCTGTACCGAGGTCAACCGATGAGTTGGCCCATTCAGGTCATCTTTGTCTGCACGGACCTCGGCACCGTAGGAGTTATGTATTTCATCCCAAGTGGTTGGATGATATTTCATAAGCCATCTCTTCGAATGATTCGATGAAATGCGTCAGGCAGTTGTGAATACCAAGTTAATGCCCCCCGTGAGGGTCTCGCCAAACTTCTTCAACAAGATGGAGGATACTTGTTCTTTGGCGAGATCATTGCCTTTTACATCAGTGACATAGTGAGTCACATGATCTTCGGGGTCGGTCGTACCATTATTGCTTAATGTTTTTTTTTTAAATTTAAAAATAATATTTTTTATAATATGGTGTCTTTTTTGTAGGATGAGTGTATTTTTAAAAAAATTGGTAACAATGAGGGTGGATGTGGCCTGCTAATATAATAGAGGGTAAATATGAATAATATACCAAAGTAGGAGCGTAAATGTGGCCCTTTTCCTTAAAAAAAAAAGGGGGATGAAATAGGCACAATAGAAAATTTGCAGGGCAAACGTGCAATTTGTCTAAAAAAGAAAGGATGAAAATGAAAAAGAAACTAAGGTTTCGTTTTCCCGGGCAAAGCCGAGGTTATAAAAGAAAAAACGAAGACCATTTCTCTTCCTTTTTTCTGTTCAAAAAATCTCCATCAGCCTAAGCCAATACTCTAAATCCTGTCCCTTATAGGCAAAGTGATAATTTTTATTTATCTTGGTTACTCTGCTTAATTCGTTGTAATTGAAAAAAAGAAGAGTAAACAGAAATGGATGAACCTTTGGATTTTGAATTCGAAGAACCCACACATGTTAGCCCTACTATTACCAAGAAAAAGTAAGTTCTTTTTCCTATCACCAGTTTTTTTTGTTTCCTTTTACCCTATTTCTCCTGCTGATTAAATTGCAAAACAAGAAGCTGGGTATCTAGGGTTTTGTCAAGCAGCAGTATTGTTTAGTCGGTTGTTACAATCCGCACTTACTATAGTTACCTGCACGAAAAAAAGGTAAGCTGGTAGTGTAAAAGTTGTCGGTGTAAGACAATTGAACTATTTTAGTTTGTATTAAGTATTTATTTGTGAAGTTTCACTTGAACCAAGTCTTAAGCTTCTGATTCTAATTGAACTACTACTACCCTCTAGGCGGTTTCGTTTTATATCATTTAGTGTGAGGAAAAGTGTAAAAATTAATGTTATGACTGTAACAGAGATTAAGCATAGTATAGAAGCGCAATCTTGAGTTAGGGTTGACATACTGTAACATCCCATGGATCGCTGACGGTTGAACAGAGGGGGTTTGCTGTGAAAGTAAAACTTGCCTTTAGCAAATTCTAAGTCGTAATAAGAGAAGAAAGTTAAAGGCTATATAAGAGCGTATTCAAGATTCAATTATTGAGGCGCCTTTTGGGTTAAAGCCCAAGAGGGCAAAAGCGTGAGGCCCAAAAGCCTTGAGGTGGCCCAGAACGGATTAGGACAAAATGGTCAATGGCTTGGTTAAGGGCCTAATGCACCTATCATTTAACTCTTTAACAGTAGACATGTAAGATTTTTAGTTCACCCCCACAATAGCAACTGTTGCTGTAATTAGCCTTTAAGCCTGGGACTAACTTTCACAACCACCAGTTACCACGTTGTCTTGACGCTGGAAGAATTGATTTAGATGAATGTGAATAGTCACTTTTCCACACACTCTAGAAAACAGAATGCGATTAGGGTTGTTCCTATGATAATTAAGGAAAGGAAGTTGACCACTATTTATAGAGAGAGTCTACTCGTCACAAGCCAATAGTAGTTGAAACTCATTTGTCCACACACAATTAAAATCAATAATCAGACCTTCTCTTTATTTTTTAGGTCAAGTCATTACCTTTCAGGTTATAACCAATCAACGCAAAGTCTAAGTTCTAACCAAAGAGGGTAAATGTAGGTTTTCAAAATGACAAGTTAAGTTTAAGCTGCTTACTGACATACCAGGATAGATCACAAGTTTCTTCAAAATTGGTACTGTTTAAATGATTTTTGAATGAGTATCAGGATTCTTCATTTGCCTAGACCTAGGGAATAGAGTTTGATCAACATCATTTGTAAAATGGGAAGAGCCTTAGCCTGATCATGTCCCTAGAAACACCATTGTACTTAAAAGTGTCTAGAGTTTCTAGGAAGTCCAACAGATGCATATTCGGATCTTCACTTGACTTGACTTGAATAAACGTATTTGCTGGATCATTTGAATGACTACTTGGTTGATATCAAAATTATATGCTATCACTGGTGGGTGCCTCATGCTTGCCTGTCTACCATTATAAGTCAGCGGTGCATAGTCTCTAAGTAGTCTTCCTGCTTTAGGTTTGTCATTAGGCTTCCTGGGTTTCTCCTGTAAGGTTCAGTCCCTGGTTTTCCCCATATTTTCCTGGATCAATGTGTGATTTTGGGACCCTTCTGCTAGTTCTCTCCTTAGTTGTTGCAAGGATCTCTCTATTTCTGGGTTGTACTGAATTGGTTCCTTGGAAGAGGAGCAAGTCATGCACCCACACACAACTTGCTATACTACAACAACAACAACAAACCCAGTGAAATCCCATAAGTGGAGTCCGGGGAGGGTAGTGTGTACGCCTTATGAAGGTAGAGAGGCTGTTTCCGAAAGACCGTATAAGCAATAGAGAAACAATAGCAACAAGATAATAAGACAATGGAAGCAAATAATAGGAGTAATAGCAGAGATCGAGGGATACAAAACTACAAGAATAGTGCCAATCCTACTGATAATAATGGCATACCGTATAAAAACAAGGGACTAGGAATAAGAAAATACCCGACTAGTACTACTACTACTACTAAGACAAGGCGAAACTCTAGACAGCCTATCAACCCACCACCCTAATTCTTGACCTTCACACCTTTCTATCGAGGGGGACATTAATACTTCACAATTCAATCATACGGACTCAAAAATCAAACTAAACAAATAGACTGAATTATGCCCTCTTTTCCATTCCCAATCATAAACCAACAACCCAGGGATTAGTAGTGAGGAGATAACAACTAGGATCCCCACATTTGATTTATGGATCAGGAGTTAGATTTTCTCTGTGATTATAATTCTTTTAGAAATTATCACCCAGTAGCCAAACTTGACTTAATCCATATTCTAAATAGAGAGAAACTTCTGAAACACAAACAAATAACAATCAAGCTGGGCAATGATAGCAGTGGGTCAAAACAAAGAACTGGTATTAGAAACTGGTGCCATTAAAGGAATGGACCAGACGTTGTACTAATTTGAGGTTAGAAACAGTAGAAGACAACTCAAGCACTTGAAAAGTCTTGCAAAAGGACTTACTAAGAAGGAAAGAAAGTGACTTCTTCTCACTAACTAAAAGGATATTTCAATTAAGCATTAAATCACTAAAGAGAAATTTTCAATAGACAGAAAGCTTCATAAAGCTTAGAATAGGGAAGGGAAAAGAAAACAAAGCATTCCACTAGTATGAATCAGAAATTTATTAATGTTAGAGTTTAGACATGCCAAAGCAAGCACATGCCCTAAGAACAGGAATGATCTTTATTTATCTCTGATTTCAAAAAGGTTAGTGGTGCAAATATCCAGGAGCTTGATTGCTTTCTTAGGTGGGGAAGGGTGGGGAATTAACTTAATGCACACAAAAGCATAATAACCTGCGACTATTCAAGTAAATGCGTAAAAGGACATAAAAGAGAAGAGGAACGTAATGGAAACAGGTAGTTGTATCTAATCTCAGAGGCAAAATGAGTTGTTGAAGATGCACAATTCGCAATTCTTAGCAGGAAGCATGTTGGTCTTCTTTTCCAACCAAGAAGTGAAGTAAGAAAGAAATTAGTAAAACAAACTCACATGGGAAATGGAAACAGCACCAGACAGCAAGAACCTTGTTTCTATAGATGACATTTTCCCACTCAGCAACCGTCATTTAATGTCCAGACTGGAGTTATGCTCTGTATCTTTTTCTTCATTCTTCTCCTTCAGGACTTTGAACAGAGACTCTGGAATCTTCTGTTCTCCTTCTGATACCAGCTTTTCTAGAGCAAAATGAATTCTACTACAGTCTGTGCAGCAAAACTATTTATCTTCGGCAACTCCTTTAAGTCATCCGCACACAACTTGCTATGTGCAACAACAAAATAGGTGAGAAACAAGTTAGATGAAAATGAAATAAAAATTTGGTTCTCAAATCAGTAACATAACCTATTTGATCACTAATCGTCAATCTATCCCCGGAAATGAACCAAAATTTGACGAGTCTTAAGAGTATAAAAATAGTCTCATCCGTCGTCAAATATAGTATAGATTAAACTATCGTTCTTAGGAATTGGTATGTGTTATGTCTAAGCAGGTCTTGTTGAGCACTATTTGAGAGAATGTGGTTGTCAAGCACCATCACACAAGAATAATATGAAAACAATGTTGACTCAAGAAATAGGGCAAGATTCAGCATATAGCCATTATGTTCTTTTTCTTTTTCTTCTTTTTTTCCCCTGACATAGCGAATATGTATCGGGTATTCATTTTATTACTTGATTGAGAATATCGCACTGGAAACAGGCTAGTCTCTTGTCCATTTCTTTTCGTCGTTGTTTATTCAGCCAATTGAATGGTCTTAACTTTGTGGTACTGTCTTACGTTCTCTGTGCAACTAATCTGTATTTTCTAGGAAGAAGGTAATCGGCTTAGATGATCTTCTTGATGATTTTTACCAAGTGAAGAGTGACATACCTAAGAAGCAACCTAAACGCGCAAAGATCCGGAAGTCCTATGATTCAGATGATGATGTGGATACAAGAGAAGCAGAGCTTCATAACTATGTTGACAAATGCCAACAACAGGTGTGAAACTATCTTTCCTTTCTTCCAGTGGAATGAATATGCTTCTCACTTTGCTCCTAATGTTGGGTAACATTGAATTTTTTGTTTTTGTTTTTCAGATGAATGAAATAAGCACTGATGATCAGATGCCATTATGGGGTCTTCAAGTTTTTGGAGACCAGGTTTTATCTTTGAACTAAGACGTTTTCATAGCATTCATTTGACTCTGATGGATCTTGGTTTTGAATGAAATGTAATGTATATCTTTACCTGTCTGACCTGCAGAAAGCTATGCCCCTGCTGACTTTTCCCGAGCTTAGGAGTTGTGTCCTTTTGCAGACCTTCATGGGGCATGAAAATTCATTGTTTGAACTCAAAAACGAAGAAGGTGCTGTCCTTCCCCCCCCTTCTTTTCTCTCTCTAAATTTCTGGTGATATTAGCTGTGGAAACAGCCTCTTGTAGAAATGCAGGGTAAGGCTGCGTACAATAAACCCTTGTGGTCCGGCCCTTCCTCGGACCCCGCGCATAG
>ML542802.1:78598-93001 GCA_005239535.1 Nicotiana rustica
TATGTTTCTGTTTGTTGCCAAGCGAGGTACGTGATTAGCTTGTTGACTTTTGGAGCTTTATCTGCGTTTTTAGGATTTTAAACATTCTTATAACTGATGCAAATGTTTAGAAATTAGGAATTTTAGCCAAGTCAGCTTATGCTGAATATTAAGTACTTTGGTACCTACCTTTGATCAGAATCATTCTGCCTATGTAAATCCTGAATCATGGCATTATCTTAAATCTACAATCATTATATTTTCGTTTTTGATAGGACTACATGTTCAATTTTCTCAACTTCGGAGGTAGAAGATCTGATTACTTCAGTGATCTGTCTCTTTTTGGACCGGCAACTTCTTGGCCTATCTTCAGCGTTGAGTGATTGCTTGCACTCCCTTGTTAGCTTCTTTAGTGATGATTTATTTCCTTCGAGCTGTCAGAAAATAGCAAAAGCCGTCACCTGCAGGTTTATATTTGTAGTATACATAACAGTTATTTTTTTATTATTAGTTTGATTGTGTTCTGAATTAATTTAGTACCCCTAATCCTCAACTTAATTGTTTTTCTACATAGATGGATCTTATCCCTCCTCAACTTAGTAGAAAGAGATAATTTTAGTGGAAGAATCAGATAAGCTGTACATGAAACAAAACTTGTGAAACTAAATTTAGGACTTACACCTTTCAGCTGGAAAAAATGCATTTTGAATCTCATTTTTATCGCTGTTGTAGAGACTGAAAATTTCTATATGGATTATTTATCCAGGAGATTGATGTGCAAAGCATGTTAAGAAGTTAAAGTTGTTCTATTGTTAATATTTTTGCATCTTAAGTTTTTAGTAATTGTTGTTTGCTCATCCCTTCGATTTTTACATCATGTTTTAGTTTCCTGCTTTGGTGGATCTGTGGATTTAGAAGTTTTATATTTTTATTTATATTCTTCGCGTGAAAGTAATATAATGGTACAAGTTAATTACCTCAGAGTTCCTACTGATATCAACTGCTTGAGATCTGTGGAGATTGTAACTGGAGGGGATCCTCGTACTAAGCATCTGAGGAGCGTGCTGGCTTTTCGGTTTCTTGTAGCATGTTTTGATAACAAGGTAGCTTTGATCTGCTTTTACTATTAAACTATCATTTATGTATTATCTCTGTGCCTCGTCATGCTTGTCATTCATACCAGCTCCTGAAATGTGTTTTCTTTTGTAAGATAACAATTTTCCGGTGTATGCATGTTTCCCTGAATACATGTGCAGCTACATGACGAAGAACAGATCTTGAGATCTCTAATCTCTATCAATCTGAAGGATAAGAATTGTGATCTTCTAAAAATGTATATTCACTTGGTTCTGGTAGAGAACTGGCTGTTTTGCAACCCCTTGTTAAAGGATAAACCAATAATCAGTGAAATGTGGGGTGCATGCCTTAGAAACTGTTCCTGTCAAATCACCAGCACAGATTTGAGGTCTTATGCTTCTAAGGTAGATAACATAATGCTCTTCAAATTCTATTATCTTAGTTATTTGGGGATTCCTGCTGACATTTGTTATTTATGTTAGGTTCGTAGTAAAGCATCATATCTTCTTCAAGGCAGCATCACAAGATGACTTATAAAGGTCTCTACTTGTATACGTCCTTGCACAAAATTTTCTTCCTGCAGTGAATCAGGTGTGATACAGTAAGTCTATCATAAGAGATCGACATGTTTGATGTATAATCCACAGGATGACTTCGTGGTTTTGTGATGGATCAATCGATCTATCTGCCTGTTTTTTGTCATTCTGGCCCCCCACTAAATGGAACATGTGCTCATATGCATCTTTGCACTGTATAGTAATACATTTTCTTACCTTCTCTTTTTGAGGGAATATTGAGATAGATGCAGTTTAGTGATGCTCTCTTTTGTCATCTGGTATTCTTCTCTGGTGCTTGTTTATAGGGGTGTACATGGACCGGATTAGTTTGGTTTTTATTAAAACCAAACCAAACCAAACCAACTATATCGGTTTGGATTGGTTCGGTTTTGTCGGGTTTTTTGTTACTTGTACACACACACTGAGGATAATATTGCACTGTATTAGACTTGGGAATAGGCCTCTCTACTCCATCGGGCAGAGGTAAGGTCTGCGTACACACTACCCTTTCCAGACTTCACTTGTGAGACTATACTGTGTCGTTGTTGTTGTTGTATTAGACTTAGGAATAGACTTCCGAAATTGAAAAACAATCACCCGAGAAATAGTTTTAAATAATTCTTAGGAAAACAGTCAAAAAAATTGGATGCCTACAAGTTTCATGACAAAAAACAAAGTATTACTAGCAACGCTTAATACTAGACATAACCATGCATAAATAAGATGAAAACTTTTAAGTTGTAAAAAAAACCAATCGTAAATTAATTCATATGTTTAAATATCTCATAACTTTATAGTTATTAGTCCAAAATGTGTTCCTTGTATATATCATATATGTATCTGGATCATTTGTCATAATTAAACGCACCAGAATCATCCAAAACTCTTAAATATATGGATACTTATCTAAATTAAGTGTTTAGATTTATGAAATTACTCCAAATACTTATGGAAATATATTAAAGGACCATCGATATAGATTTTTGGAATCCGTTTATTTTTAGTTTCAGACTCCTAATATATGTATATCTCTATATACACTAGCCTTTTGCAAACCAAAACCAGCTGGTATAATCGGGATAAACGAATTTTTCTATCCTGCAGGATTATATCTTCCTCATTTAACGCCAAAATAATTGGGTCAGTATTTGGGAATTAAAAATCTTGGAAAATTGGAGATTCTTCAATTCTTTTACTGTTATTAAACAATTTACGGTATGCAATCTTGTCCTATGGCCTGAGATGTTATTCTGCACGTAAATTATAAATCAAATATTTTCCTTTTCCCGTCAACATTCGTTTAAAATGCTGTAGTTGTAACCTAATATAAATTAAAGTCACGAAAAATTCCCATATGCTAAAGCTATATGCCGACTGAAACATGGCAACCAGTTATGGTACATTAATGACATTTAAATTATATAATGAGACATAAAATTGAGAAAATTTTAAATCTAAGCCTATGCTATTTTGTTGTAGAATAAAATCAAAACCAAATTTCTCATCCAATACAAACGCCAAAGGTCACAAAAGAAAGGGCTTACGGAAAAAGATATCAATAAAATTAAGTCTGTATGGAAGGAAATATAAAATACTATATTATTGATCACGCCCAACTATGCCTTATAAAAATGACAAAGCGGTCACTGCAAATATATTCGGTTAACAAGTCCAGAGTCGAATCCCACAGGGAATTAACCTATCAATCACAGCTATCAGACTCACATAATTTCGCGTAATCAACTTTTTGAGATATTTATATAACAGATTGGATATTTACTATCTAATTGTTACTTAATGAAAATGCAATAATTAAGAACTGACAACGAACAGGTTGTAGACAAGAGTTGGAATGATCTAAGGTTCTGATTTCCCCTATTGTCGGAGTCCTTTCCGCTACGTTTGTTATAAATTTGCCTAAGTCTTCTCTATTAATCATGAGCGCTCTAACTGCTGTAACTCTCTCTCTCTCTCTCTCTCAAGTAATTACAACAATATACTAGACATATTCTCCCGAATTACGCTAGCTAAAATTAATTACAGCTCATTTAGATCGCACCCAAGGTTTCGTTATCCCTAATCCCACCTTTAAACCCTTCGTATTGATCCCTCATATATGTCAGGAGTGATGTTGTTCAACAACGACCTAAATATGCACTCTCTCCCAAGTAATACACACTAAATAGGCACAACTAATTGAGGACCCTTCAATCAACAATAACGAGTATATAGTTGAACAAATAGAGAGAAAACTATGGCAAATCTATATTAACATAACGAGAAATTCATCCTTCAATAGGTTCCATCAAAACCCTAGATTATGAGTTTAGCTACTCATACTCGTAGTAACAATATCCAAAGTAATTTGCATAATTAAATTACAGAGTAAAGATGAAGGGATGTAGAAATCAATGATTCAAACTCCCAAATAGTGTTTCACGAGCTATTCTTGCCTCCGGTTGCAAAAGTCCTTCAAAGTGGAGTTTTTGGGTCTATTTATATGTTTAGGACAAGCCCTAAACGTGTAAGTCACTCCTAGTTACGTCGGAAAGTATTTAAGCCTTCAAAACTCGGACCGGAACCCTGGTGTCGCCAAGCTAACGCCAGCCTCAACCTGGCTTTAAGCTGGGATTGCCAAGCTGACGCCTGGTAAGGCCTGGCTTTAAGCTGGCGTCGCCAGGCTAAAGCCTGGACGAGCTGGCTTTTGCCTGGCTTCTCCTTTTCACCTTTCTCAAGCGCACTTTCGACGTTTAAGCATTCATTTAGCTCTACTTCCATTTCCAATTCACCTACACATAAAATATACCCCATTACACTTAAACAAAGTGTAATCTATCATTAAAGTACGTAAAATGTAAGGCACATAGTGCGCTAAACCATGAATTATAGCCACACATTAATATCCCACACTTAAACATTTGCTCCTCCTCTAGCAATCAAACTACACTCACTGAAACCACCTATTAAGAAATTCTCTTAACTCATTATACCAAGAAATTTTAAAATAGTTTAAGCACAAATGTGTGACATCCTCGCCTGAATAATCGACTCACAAATATCATGCTTTATTCACAATTCACTTACGTACTCTAACATGGAGGTCAATAACATCACCTTTCCTTTATGAATGATGTGCCCTCACCAAATCAAAGAGCTTAGTTCCACACACAATGAATTTTTAAGAACATAGGAACTTAAGATAGACCAAATTCACTCGCTCTCAGAAATAACAATCATATGCCACAAATGATGCACCATAGGCTTGCCCGTAGTGTAATACTCTACTAATCGAGTTCATTCAGTCTAAGATCAAGTAGGACTTTCATTGGTTGTAATGTAGGTTGCGGGTCGGGTCGGATACATTTGGATATAAGAGTGACTACACCTCCCTAAGCACTTTAATACATATATTTTAACATTCAAGGCCATACTTATGTCAAACCATAACTCTACCTTTACATCAATGTGTATTTCCCCATACTTCTTTAAGCACAATTACATCAAAAGCCACCACCATCAAGGAATATTCTTCACAACAATATAACTCTTTTTTTTTTCAATTCAAGTGGCTTTTTTTTAACACAATGCACCTTTCTCCTTATTTCATTAGTTCCCCTAAGAATCCAAACCAACCACCCCACACTTTAACTTTTACATAAATCATCACAACTCAAGTGCTCATAAGAGGTGACAAGGTTCAAATAGATGGTTAATTCAAACAATTGGGTAAGACTTGTAATGTGGTTGCCAAAGAAACAAGATTACATGCTCGAATGGGTTAACTATGATACATAGCAATTAGGCGAGTAAAATATACATATCTGGCTTAACAATGAAATTCCTATATCACTTCTCAGACTGAACAAGACTACTATTTCGCTTTGCACACACACTGGCCAAGTTCTAGACATCAAATGCAATGCACAAAATACATAGAAACCTCACACAGACATGACACAAACTCATTCAGGATTGGTTTTATCACAACACTCCAGTCAAAGCAGTTAAGAAAATTTAAGAATCCACGATATAAGGTATTTATCCTAGAGTAAAAAATTGAGCCTAAGCGTCACAACCAGAGTACTGACTATTCTCAAGGCATCACAAAGCTCAGGGATATTGCTGCGATTAAATGTATAGCCATCGTGGACTCCTACTCCTAAAAATTAAAACTACCTACACCCAGTTCAACTAAAAACCCTTGGAAAAGAACCACGACCCAAAGAAAAACCAAGGGAAAATTACTACATTACCTTAAAAAAATATTTTTGGTCTTTTCTTTAGACTTACTTCCCTCAACAAAACTGTCTGGGAGATCCATCGTCGGGAAAAGTCCAACATATTTATGTTTTTTTTCATTTTTCTAAAAAAAAATATTATTCAATTAAACTAACACAACTAAAATAGCATAGAACGTCACCAGACAATCTTCTCACCCCACACTTAAAATTGTGCATTGTCCCCAATGCACACCATAACTAATAAGAGGGTAAAAGAAACTCCCTGGTAGGCCAAAGGCCGAAGCACTAGCCGTTGGGTACTCAAACTTCTCCCGAGGCCTGGTCCTTCGTGCGGGTACCTCACACTTAGTTCCAATCATCTGGTTTGCTGTTGCATCCTTCCAATAGCTTTGCTTTCCATGCTCATTTTGCCTCCACTTTGAACTTATGAATTGGACCCCAAGTTTTGATTCTTCTCTATGATCATGCTCTTGGGGCGATACAAATTGTTGCGAGCCAAGAATTAAATGATTCTTTATACACTTTTTGGCTTTCAACGGAGAAGTGTCACTTTGCCTAGACGGCCGTGAAAATTTCAGAATATAGTGCTCATCTACCTCGTCCTTTGCCTCTTGCATTGGCTCACACTGAACTGGGCTAACCCAGTTGCTGTCAGAGATGGGGAATATGATTCCTGCATCTAATCACTTAATCACTTCTTTCTTCACCGCTTCTTTCATGTTGGGATCCAGCCTTCTTTGATGTTCTCTGGAAGGTTTGTGCCCATCTTCTAGTAAAATCTTATGCATACAGAAGGCCGGGTTGATACCCTTGATGTCTGCAATAGTCCACCCAATTGCAGTCTTGCACTCCGTTAGTACCTGCAAAAGCTGTTCTGCCTGCACATCTAACAAACTAGATGAGATAATAACATGTAAAGTCGAGTTGGGTCCTAAGAATGCATACCTGAGATGAGATGGCAGTGGATTCAGTTCCAACTTTGGTGACTCTTCTATCGATGGCTTGGCTGGGGGAGTTTTTCTTTCCTCTAAGTGCAAAGGCTCAAATTTGAGCTCCCTCTTCCAAAAACCTTGGCCTTCGAGAGCAAGTACACACTCTTCCAAGTCTTCTCCATTGGCTTCATCTTCATGAGACAGGTTGCTAGAGGGTTTGCAGATTTTAATGTCTCATCTTCCTCCTCCAAAATTACATACACGACATCTATTAATGAGCAATTGGCGAATTCACTTGGTTGCCACATAGAATCTGCACGTTGACTGTTATCTCTTCATCATAATCTCATTTTGAGCTCTCCAGTTTAACAGTCAATTGGAGCTCTCCCAGTGGCCAGGAATGGTCTTCCCAAAATTATGGGAATTTACTCGTCAACCCTACAATCAAGAATGACAAAATCTGCTGGGAACACAAACTTCCCAAGTTGCACTAATACATCATCTAAAATGCCAGAAGGCCTCTTCATTGTCCTGTTAGCCAGTTGTAGTAACATGGACGTGGGTCTAGCTCTTCCAATCCCTAGCCTTTTGTAGATAGAAAGGGGCATAAGGTTTATGCTTGCCCCCAAATCGCATAGTGCCTTAGCAAATGCATAGTTGCTGATTGTGCATGGAATTGTGAAACTCCCTGGGTCAGACAGCTTCTCAGCAATGGGTCTCGTCACAACAACACTGCAAGTCTGAGTTAGTGTAACCGTGGCCAAGTCTTGAAAGTCGAACTTGTGGACATCAAGTCCTTCATCATTTTCGCATAACCAGGCATCTCCTTTAAAGCATCAATAAATGCAATGTTTACCTGAATTTGCTTTAACATCTCCAAGAATTTCTTATATTGCACATCTTTCTGATACTTGGCCAGTATCTGTGGGAATGGTGCTGGAGGTCGCTTCTTCCGTGTGATTTATTTATTTTCTTGTTCAGGCACTGCCTCCACTATCGGTTCCTGTGCTGCCCCAGTCTCTTTCACAACCTCTTTTTCTTTGTTGGCGTCCTCTTGTGCATGTTGTACCGTCACCTCAGTCAACCCTGCTGAATCATCTACCTCAATGGGTGTTGGAACCAGTGTCTCGGTAGGTCTGATCTCGCGAGCATTTTCTTGTTACAGGTCTAGGACTCTACCGTTTCTTAGATTCACTGCCATTAGCTATTTCGGGCCCTGGTCCTTTGGATTGATTTGTGTGTCTCTGCAGGTAACGTCCCCTGGGGGCGATTATTCAGAGTCATCGAATTATGTCCCAATTGGATCTCAATTCTTTATTGCTGACTCATGTGAGTCTACTCTTTCAGTTACTTTCCCAATGGACCCAATCAATTGTTGCATCATTTCTTCGAGTCTAGCAAACCCATCTTCGTGTCTCGCAGTGTGTTGTTGTGGAGGTTGATGATAAACCTGCTGCTGATTCTGATGGTTGTAGCCTTTTTGCCTTTGGTAAGGCACCACTTGACCTTGAGGTCGCATGGCCCCAAGATTGTTGCTATTGTTGTGCTGTTGCGGGGCTGATCTATATTGTTGATTCTGCTGACCCCAATTCTGACCACCTGGTCTCTATCCCCCGTAGTTGGCCACATAATTCATGTTCTCCTGGTATTGTTGGTGATCACCTTCCGCACTCCACTAGCAAACATATGGTTGATTAATTCATGATGTACATAAACCCCCATTAGTTGCATCAACTATGTGTACCTGCTGTTTCTGTCCTCATTCATCAACCTTTTTAGTGAGGATGCTCATTTGTGTCATTAGAGTGGCTATATTTTCAGCTATGGAGTTAGCTGGGTCTAAGGCCACTGAGTGAACCACATGAGTGATTGGAGTGTTTTTTGTCGTCCATCTGGAGTTTTATGCCATCTTGTCAAGTAATATCTTGCTTTCTCTGAATGTTTTGCTCAAAAATTCTCCACCCACTGAAGCATCAACATTGTCTTTCAAGCTATCTTCCAAACCCATGTAAAACTTCTGCCCCAACATCTGCTTCGGAATACCATGGTGTGGACACAACACTAGCAGCCCTTTGAACCTTTCCCACGTTTCCTGTAATGTCTCTGTTGGTTTCTGCTTGAAGCTCAATATCTCATCGATTTGCTGAGCAATCTTATTGGGTGGGTGAAATTTGTTCACAAATTGCTTGACCAATTCCTCCCAACTAGTGATAGAGTTTATGGGGAGTGAATTAAGTCAAGTCTGAGCCGCTCCTGTCACTGAGAATGAAAACAACAACAACCGTATTGCTTCCGGTGTCACATTGTGTTGCCTTTGTGTGGCACATATTGACAGGAAATTCTTCAGATGCTGCTGAGGGTCTTAAATGTATGACCCTGAGAACAGTCCCTTGTTCTGCAACAAATGTAGCATGTTATTTGTGATTTGGAATGATCCTGCTTGTATCTGAGGGACTGTAATTGCAGTTGCCAGATTGTCGGCGGTGGGTTGTGTCCAGTCATACAATGCTGCTTCTGGCACAAGAGGCACCACACCCTGATTGTTGGGGTTATTCACATTGTTTCTGTTGTTTGAATTTTCTATTCCGTCATCCATGTCTGGTTCGATTTGATCTGTTGGGTTCTGTTGCTGTTTGCCTTTCTTGTTTGCACGATTCAATACCTTGAAAACTTTCTCAGGATCTGATAATGCTTCGAACAATTCACCAGTTCTTGAGGAGTTTCTAGGCATGCGATTGTAACACCCACGACTACAAACGTTAGAATTTCAATGTACTTGGTTTAAATTGAAGACAATTGACTACGTTAAGAATTTTAGCACTTCTTTTAGCTGCAATTAATAACACCATTAATTCCCCGGCAATGATGCCAAAATTTGATCACGCCCAACTATGCATTATAAAAAGGACAAAGCGGTCGCTACAAATATATTCCGGTTAACAAGTCCGGAGTCGAATCCCACAGGAAATTAACCTATCAATCACAACTATCAGATTCACATAATTTCACGTAATCAACTTTTCCCGAGATATTTAAATAACAGATTGGATGTTTACTATCTAAATTTTACTTAATGAAAATGCAATAATTAAGAACTAACTACGAACAGGTTGTATATAAGAGTTGGAATGATCTAAGGTTCCGATTTCCCCTATTGTCGGAGTCCTTTCCGCTACGTTTGTTATAAATTTGCCTAAGTCTTCTCTATCGATCATGAGCGTTCTAACTGTTGTCACTCTCTCTCTCTCTCTCTCTCTCTCTTTCTCTCTCTCTCTCTCTCTCTCTCTCGTAATTACAAAAATATACTAGATATATTCTCCCGAATTACACTAGCTAACCTTAATTACAGCTCACTTAGATCGCACCCAAGGTTTCGTTATCCCTAATCCCACCTTTAAACCCGTCGTATTGATCCCTCATATACGTCAGGAGTAATGTTTTTCAACAACGACATAAATATGCACTCTCTTCCGCATGCACACTAAATATGCACAGCTAATTGAGGGCCCTTTAATCAACATCAATGAGCATATAGTATAACAAATAGAGAGAAAATTATGGCAAATCTATATTAACATAACGAGAAATTCATCCTTCAATAGGTTCCATCAAAACTCTAGATTATGAGTTTAGCTACTCATACTCGTAGTAACAATATCCAAAGTAATTTGCATAAATAAATTATAGAGTAAAGATGAAGGGATGTAGAAATCAATGATTCGAACTCCCAAGTAGTGTTTCACGAGCTATTCTTGCCTCCAGTTGCAAAAGTCCTTCAAAGTAGCATTTTTGGGTCTATTTATATGTTTGGGACAAGCCCTAAACGTGTAAGTCACTCCTAGTTACGTCGGGAAAGTATTTAAGCCTTCAAAACTCGGACCGGAACCCTAGTGTCGCCAGGCTAACACCAGCCTCAGCCTGGCTTTAAGCTGGCGTCGCCAGGCTAATGCCTGGTAAGGCCTGACTTTAAGCTGGCTTCACCAGGCTAAAGCCTGGTTGAGCTGGCTTTTGCCTGGCTTCTCCTTTTCACCGTTCTCAAGCGCACTTTCGACGTTTAAGCATCCATTTAGCTCTATTTCCATTTCCAATTTACCTATACATAAAATATACCCCATTACGCTCAAACAAAGTTTAATCTATCATTAAAGTACGTAAAATACAAGGCACATAATGCGCTAAACCATGAATTAAAGCCACACATCCATTATTAATGCCAAAAGAACAATGGAACACTATTAACTATTGAAAACTTATACAATACTGATACTGATAAATAAGTAAAAATATTAAAATACAGTACTGTGCAGCTAAATATGTAAGTGTATGCAAACCATGTCTTATGAAGTAGTAGTAAATTTTTGTCTAGGAATTATCCATAAAGTCGCCTGTAAATAAAAATGAGTGTGGAAGCTGCTATCTTGAAGGTGAATAATGTCCACAACCTTGAAGAAGAATTGTACAGATCCATATAATATATGGAATTCGATTTACATCCCGAAAATTTGGAAGCCAAAATCAAATAGAACCATACTGACACAAGAACAAGGCTTCATCTCCCACGTTGTCCAATTTTGCAAACTTTGGATTTTTTGGTCGCTGGGCTTGGAACCAACTTTGAAATATTAACACTCGATGGCTCGTTAGTTGTGGTCTTTACGAGATAAAATTCTCTGAAACCAGTAGTAGCTTCACTAATTGACGCTGGTGCAATCTCCTCATATTTCGAAGCAGCATCGTTGATAGATAAGACCCTACCTTCATAAGTCACAACATAGTATCTTAATGCGATATGTAATACGTGTCATGATCCAGGTTAATTGTGTAGGTTAGTTAATTTAACCATGATTAGATTAGTAGTAACTATAGTTAGATGTTAGTATGGTTAATATGGTAGTTAGTTGGTGATTGGTAGTTTTAACTGTAGCAATGTACAACGTATTGGACCTAACAGAAAATGAGATCTTTTTCTCTCATCTCTCTCTGCTCTGCTCTTCTTTTCACGTTCTTCATTTCATTTCTATTTACACGAAAGAAGTTTAACAATACGACATTTTAAATATTGAGAAATAATCAACAAAATTTTACTGTCCCGGTAAGGGACTCAGCTATAACCGATCTCACTCAAAAGTATAATATCAACAATAAATCTTCAACCGAACACATAATCAAGAACTTTCTACGTCATGAAGTAACCTCAAGGTACCACTTTCAAGGTTCCCAATAATTCACAACATGGAGAATATCAAAGAACATTAAACAACTCATCAAAATCGACTCACGGGCATGCTAGACCACAATATATAGGTACCCGTCACCTCACCTATACACTGGACATGAATTACACATAGCAAATAAGATTCTATACCTATTCCTTCAAGCTAAGGTTAGGCCAAACACTTACCTCGGCTCCAAGAATGCAAGTCAAGCCTCAATCACGATCTTTCCTCTTGAATCCGACTTCGAAACGATAATATCTAGACATAATTGACTTAATAACATCAATGATAATTCAATAACTCAATCCCAAAGCCTATTTATACAATTCCCATAATTCGACTCCGGGCCTGCTTGGTCCAAACTCGAGGTTCGGATCAAAACCCGATAACCCATTCCCCCATGAACCCGAATATACAATTTATTGAAATCCGACCCCAAAATGAGGTTGAATTTCCAAAAGCCCTAACTCTACCCAAAACCCCCAATTTCTACACTTGATTCCATGTTTTTAGGTCTAGAATTTAGTGATTGATGAAGGAAAATGGAAGAAACTAGAGTTAAGATCACTTACCTAAGTGGTTATGGAGGAAGGGCAGTTTGGAACTCGGCTATGGGGCTTGGAGAAGAAGGAGATGGTGAAAATATGAAAATCCCGTAATGGGTATTCCGTCTTTGGACACTTTAAATAACTGGGCGATATTACTTTATCCGATCGCGACATGTGCCCTGCGATCGCGGAGAGTTCTGGCCTTAGACTTACGCGATCGCGAAGTGAAGGCTGCGATCGCAGAGAAACCGGATGCGGACTCACGCGATCGCGAACGAAAGAATGCGTTCGCATAGAACAATTTGCTACCCAATCCCCAACCCCACAGGAGACTTACGCATCGCGGACATAGGGGTGCGATCGCGTAGAGCTAAACCCTAAGGCCCCGCGTTCGCACTCAGCTCTTTGCGATCGCGCAGAGCAAATTGACCCCCTTCCCAAAATGCACATCGCGATCGCGTGCAATACACCGCGATCGCGGAGAAGGAATAACTGGACACCAGATACAACCTAAAACACCAGAAATTTCCTAAGCTTAGCACCCCCAACACCTACCCGAAACTCACCCGAGCCCTAGGGGCTCAAAACCAAATATACACACGACTTCAAAATCATCCTACGAACTTATTCGAGTAATATAACCATCAAAATAACATAAAAAATAATGAATTAAACTACAAAATTTATAGAATTTTCTCAAACTTCATAAACTTCTAAATTCTCCGATTTTGATCCGAAACACGTCAAATCAAGTCCGTTTCTTACTAAATTTTATAGATAACTCAAATAACACATATTGAACCTGTTCTGGGCTCCGGTACCATAACACGGGTTCGATAACACAGATTTCACATCGAAGTTCATTTCCCAAAGTCTTTATTATTTCCAGAAAATAATTTTCTTTAAAAATTTATTTCTCGGACTTGGGACCTCGGAATTCAATTTCGGGTATACGCCCAGATCCTATATTTTTCTACGGACCCTCCGAGACCGTCAAATTACGGGTCCGGGTCGGTTCACCAAAAATATTGACCAAAGTCAATTTTATCCAATTAATTATCATAAATTCATCTGTTCAACACATTTCCACATATAGACTTCCCGGTTATGCGCTCGGGATGTGCACACACATCGAAGTGAGATGAACGGAGGCTTTTGGAGCCTCGGAACACAGCTTTTGCTAAATTTACACAAGATGACCTTTTGGGTCATCACAGGGACCCAGTTCTAACGCTTAAAAATTATGTTATTATTTTAAATATTTTATAAAATATAAAATAAATCTGATTTATAGTTAGCAACCAACTTTGGTCGCTAATTTTGATTTCTGGATAATTAGCGACCAAAGTTGATCTCTTTTCAGGTCAAAATTAATAATCACTTTACTATCTAAATAATATAAATATAATCCGTTAATACTTTTGTAATACAAGAGATGAATACACTAAAATATACTCTAACATGCTATATATGTAGTTAAAATTATACAACGAAGTGTGCTATATATATATATATATAGACACACACACAGACACTTCACTGTAATACTATAACGTATTATAGTATATGTTAGTGTGTGTATGTATATAACATTCATTCATCACTAGGTTATAAGTTGATGATTTTTGCAAGTGTATAAATCCCTAAAATAACCCGACCCTGTGTTACTAGCGCTTCATGTATACACACACACACATACACACACACACACACTTTGATAGCCTTATATATGTAATACTATAATGTATAGACACACACATAGGCACTTCACTGTAATACTATAACGTATATATAACGTATTATAGTATATGTTAGTGTGTGTATGTATATAACATTCATTCATCACTAGGTTA
>ML542803.1:1580-29256 GCA_005239535.1 Nicotiana rustica
TTTATCATGAATTTTCCTCATTCGCTCTTTATACAACCTCGTACTTTCAAATACCTGGCTTCTGAACTCTTCCAATTCGTGTAATTCTATGATTCGATTTTCTCCAGCAGTATCGAAATCCAGATTTAGCTGCTTTAATGCCCACCAGGCTCTGTGTTCTAGTTTGACGGGCAGGTGAGAGGCATTACCAAATACCAACTTGTATGGAGACATACCAATTGGTGTTTTAAATGCTGTTCTATAGGCCCACAGGGAATCATCTAGTTTCGTTGTCCAATCAGTTCTTGTGGCGTTGACAGTTTTGGTTAGAACATTCTTTATTTCCCTGTTTGATACTTCAACCTGTCCGCTAGTCTGAGGTTGGTATGGAGTTGCTACCTTGTGACGTACGTCATATTTAGCCAGCAATTTTTCGAAGACACGATTGCAAAAATGCGTGCCTCCATCACTTATAATAGCCCTTGGTGTCCCAAAGCGGGTAAAAATGTGCTTCTTTAAGAACCCCACCACCACTTTTGCATCATTGGTGGGGAATGCTGCTGCTTCTACCCATTTTGACACGTAGTCTACAACAACGAGTATATACTTATTGCCGTACGAGCTTACAAAAGGACCCATAAAGTCTATCCCCCAAACATCCAACACGTCTACCTCTTGTATTGGATTCATTGGTGACCTTCGTCCACCAAGTAATGGATGACTATGTTGTGATGAAATGTCACGAGTGTGAAGAAATGACTAGGTCCATGTTTTTCGCTTCTATGATGACCTTCGTCCACCAAGTAATGGATGACTTGGACCGGCTTCAAGAAGACATTACGCGTAGGGCTGCGCGAAGACTAGCTAATGCACCACAGGCTCCAAGAAGACCAGTAAAAGCTCTCATGTACTTCTAACTTTCCAGTTTTCGAGTTTGTACTTTACTGCTTTTTGGAGTTTTATTCATAAATGTTGTTTATTTTGAGTCTGTATTGTTTTTTCTTTATAGTCATCAGTACTTTAATTCCCTATAATGAAAAATACAAAAATAGATCTTTTTTTTTAATGAAATGAAATTCTGCTTTGTTGCGTCATACTTATTTCCTGAACTACGTAATGATCTGATTCATGCAGCGTCATGATACGTAGGCAGTCCATATAGGATTCAATCATAACCCTAAAAGAAAGTAATTTAAGAAAGCAAAGAGGGAGACAATAACGCTGGGATGAAACACACAGCCATCGCAAAATATCTTAGAAAAACGTTTAACTGTTTAGGTGCATTGCATCCCCCAATATGCGATTCCATATGTGTTAAATGTCTCGGACTAACCGGTTTGTTGTGTATGCTTTAAAAGAACAAGTTCTAATTTTAGGTGGTTGGTTTTGTGGTGGTAGTCTGGCTTTGCACCCTTATTTCATGAGATCTAAATGAAGTATCGCCATGGCCTAAGAGGGTCATCTACCTATCGTTGAGCTCGAGGATAGCCCTTGTTACACCCCATATTTTCGTACGCGAATATACGTCATAAGTAAATTGATGGAAGCTCAGAAAATTAGATGTTACATCCTGCATTTTCATATGTTGAAGTTTTGTCTTTACTTAATCGACATATATTCGGGTTTGTGACTATCTTGAGGTTATACACATTTTTATTCTATTTATAACAAGCGATAAGTAAGTGCCGTGAAGGATAAAGGGTAAAAGAATCAAGGAAAATGAGTTTCGTTGAAGGTTGTCGATTTGGAATAAAATAGGGTCCGAGCCATAATACCCGGTATTTATGGGCTAGTGCCATACAAGGTACCATATGACCACGATATTAGGGTACGTAAAGTGTATTAAAAGTGAGTAATATTTTAAGTAATTCGAGATAGTTCATAATTATGTGGATTATTGGTTAATGAGAGACTAACTAGTTAAATACAATAATACTAATTAACTAAGTCTTTAAAGATAAGCAATGGAAAAGGGACGTGGCAACAAGCCACTTTCTTAATAAGTGACTCTTAGCAACTTTTAATCAGGTGGAAACCTAATTGATAATGGTCTGACACTTCATTTATAGGAATTGAGATATTCATTTTATCTTGGATAAATATAATCAAAAGGTGAAAAGGAAAACCATTGACATAGTGCTTGGACAGTAGCTTACCCGTTTTTGCTACATTGCTGTTTAGATTTGGATGTGTTCTTTCCCTAAGCAGCTTATGCTTCAATGTGAACTCTTTCATCTTGTGGAACGTTAATTTGTACAAAGAGTCCCCATGGATATTATGGATGTTGAAAGGAAAATTTTATCTTTTCTATTATACGCTTGTTGTTACATGATGAAACCATCTACAATTGCCAGAGCTTTCTTGTGTATTGAAAGGGATATGAAATGTTTTAGCGGTGAATTTGGTGAAGGTATCTTCCTGGAGATTAGTCAGGTGATGTGTTTTCAATGATTTGGACGGAGAACAAATGATACTCGGTACAATAGAGCGTTCAGCAAGACCTGAACTTAAATAAAAGATGAAAGCATCGCAAAATGTCTTGAAATCAAACAATTCCAACAAAAATCATTTGCACATAATTATCAACGTAAAAGTTTGCGGTTTTAAAGGAGTACAGTGCAACCTATTCAAACAATATCATACAGATTTTTCCCTACTCCAGGTATGTTAAGGCTATCCCTCCTTTCTTTTTTGCATGATCTATGTGAGAAAAAAGAAACGAGCAAATGCACGGTCTCCACAAATTACTCTATTCATAGAAATACTAGGGGTGTCTATATTCTTGATTCCCCATGTGAATTATTATTATCTTCTTTTCATGGGTCTCGAAAATACGTATGTTGGTAAAGTTTATTTCATGATATTAATCAGAGGCATAATGGCCTTATGACGTACCGAGAGATTTTATCGACGTATTTCATATGCATTATGCATTTACATATGCACATTGACCCATGACCAGATGGTGTAAATATATGTATATGGGATATGGGAAAAGGTTATGGCGTTATATACGCACCACCATCTCATCAGCTGGTATATGATGATGATGTTACCCACAGTGGCTGAAATATGATTCAAACGGCATTATATATGCGTATATATGTATGTGTATTCAAACGGAGTTATATACGCGTATATATGTATATGGGATATGGGAAAGGTTATGGCGTTATATACGCACCACTACCTGATCAGCTGGTATACGATGATGATTTTGCCCACAATGGCCGATATGATATGATGGGATGCCCTCAGAGGCTGATGATGTTATGAAACATGTTCCTATGCACGACATGACATTCATACGCATATGCATGACGCTAAAAGTACTTTATGATTTACAAAGTTATTCAGACTTACAGGATGAGTCATGTACTCTATATATCATCCATGGCTATTATGTATTTATTTACGTGCCTTACATACTCGGTAAATTATTCGTACTGACGTCCCTTTTTCTTGGGGGCACTGCGTTTCATGCCCGCAGGTCCTGATAGACAGGTCGAGAGCCCTCCAAGTAGGCTATCAGCTCATCGGAAGATGTTGGTGCACTCCATTTGCTTCGGAGTTGCTTGTTTGGTTAGTATGATTTAGACATGTATTGTTTGGCATGGCGGGACTCTGTCCCGACCTTTATGACATTTATGTACTCTTAGAGGCTTGTAGACATATGTCGTGTATGTGAAAGATTGTACGTCCTTGTTGGCCTATGTTTTGGGTTTATAAATGATTATGTTTGCCTATTAGGCTCGTATGTCACATGTATATGATGATGTAATAAGAAAGATACATTGTGTTGGTGCTCGGTTGAGTAAGGTACCAGGTGCCCGTCGCGGCCCATCAATTTGGGTCGTGAAAAAAGTGGTATCAGAGTAGTTCTGTCCTAGGGCATCTACAAGCCGTGTCTAGTAGAGTCTTGTTTATGGGCGTGTCGTGCACCACATTTATGAGCAGGAGGCTACAGGGCATTTCAGATTGTCATTCTTTCTTCTTACTCTAGATCGTGTGGTAGAGCTCAGTCATAGGAATTCAAATTCCTAAATCCTATTTGTAATAAGATGATACCTATATCCGGAAAGAAGGTTAGAAAGAGATATAGTTGAGAAAAAGCTGAGTCAAAGGAATTGAATTTTTGTATGATGCCTACGATAAGTAAATGTGAGGTTTTTTAGCAGATCATAGGTGTACTGAAAGGTGTAAGCTTCCTGATAAGAAGCCTTAAGGCAAGAACGCCTATCCATATTTATGGTGAAGAATAATGAGAGATTAAGAAGATAAGTACACGTTTTAGTAAGTAAAAGGAGCAAGATGAAAAAGGGTACGAGGTACCCAGTTAATGAAGGTTAACAACGTTTATAATTGAGGCAGAGAAACATAAGCTTTTTGAGTTATATTCAATAGTAACAGAGGTATATATAATTGGTCGCACCCATTCCAGATATTCCCTATAGGGGTTAACAGAAGTAGTATAAGAAGATATTATGGATGAATTGTTTGCGACAGTTGACATTTCCGAAGGATATTGCAAGTGTTCTAATAGATCTCTTTATGAGACACCCATATGGTACACTCTAAAATAGTGCAGCCAGATATAAGTACTACAAAGACATGCACTATAAGCCTTGAGGGGATGTATACTACCTTAGTGTGGCTCACGTCCCTAGTAAAGCGAGAACGTTAAGTAACTTGAAGAGCCACTAGATGGAGCAAAGGGAGGCTGAAAGCAAAAAAATGTCTTGTTCGAGTTTTCAGAATTAAGTGGTAAGCATAAATGTTAGTAGGAAATAAGAAAAGAGTTAATGAAGCATTATGAGTAAGATGTGGTACATGGATGACAACGGTTGATCAAAAGATGACAATATTACAAAATCTATAGTCATGCGAAGGAAGAAACAAGAAGTGACAGGCCTTAGGACAACAAAAGAGTATAGGTCATACAATAATGTCCTCATTCCAAGAAAAAAATTTGCAACTCTAGAATGATTACCAAGAGGAAAAAGTTAGACCCCAGAGTAGTAGAACCAGTATGGATTGGTGAACAAGATAAACTAAACATGAATTAGGGACTGAGTGACTGGTGATAGTCACCATCATAAGAACTTCAGATTTGTTCCGCTAATAATAGAATGGACGCAAAAGAATATTCATGAGAAATTCAGAGAATGATCATTCAGGAAGACGTTTCCCTACAACAAGCAATGTGAGCAAAGTTCAGCTTAAGGGGCTTTATGTGCCAGATATACTAATCATCCTCATGAGTAAGGGATTTTGCTATCCTTGGTACGGGAGGATTAGTGCAAGGCGAGTAAGAGTTATCGATGATGTGGAAGGATGCCAAAGATGAAAAAGTGAAACATCTATAGGCAGGTCGTCGTAGCTCCAACTCTTAGTACTCCCCTAAAGGGGGGAATATGGAATGATAGAAGGAAGAATGTGATAAAAATGAGAAAGGGATGAGATTACACTTATCCAAATTCTACAGATATGCTACGATTCCAGAACATTATGAAAACACGACGTTAAGGAAAATAATTAAGGGCTCCTGCCCGAGATGTTATTGATAATTAAGGAGCCAGTGCGAGACGTAAGTTAAGTCCAAGGAAATAACCCAAGAAAGATTGCGCGGAATATTGACATGAGGATGGGTCAACGATTAGTTAGTAGTTGGTTCAGGAAGAGCATAACTATGGCTAGTCAAGAGGATACAGAACAAGACAGCAGGTCGTGCAAGATAAAGATAGTAAAACCCAATATAGTGAATTTAGCCCCACAGTTATGACATTGTAATACTTGAGAAATATTCAAATAGGGGTTGGGGTAGTTAAAGGTATCGTATGAGTGTTACGGGGATAAAATAGAGTTCCACTGGGAAGACAGTCAAAATATCAGTTCAGAAGCAACCATACAAGCACAAGGGCATGGAAGTAAGCAACTATGGATGATTATAGGCAAGTAAGGACATCAAAAAGGTCCTTAATAAGCTCACAACTTTATGAGAGTCAAGGATTCTCCCTAAGTACTACAACGAAAGACTAATTGAGGAAATATGAAAGAAGGCTTCAACCTTAGCACAACGAGCTAAAGAGGAAATGGTCGTGTAACAACAATCTCGCAACAACATTGTCAGCATTCCCAAAGAAAGTGGCACCTACCGTGGCTAATGAACAAGGAGTAAGATCAGAAGTGATATTCAGGATCATATGAGTTGTATGGAATTTCAATATATATGGGCACTAAGATAAGCTAAGTATGGACGCAACACGGGGGTAAAAAAGATTAGGAAAAGTAATAGCTTATGTAGAAAACAACTAAGATGGAATAAAAGAATTATTTGATCAAGATCAAGAGTTAGTACGCTATGGATACACTCAAGATCTTGGAGCATTATCCAGGCAACATATTTGTTGACAATCATACGGCCATAGAAGACTCCGGTATAAGTTAAAGAAAGAATTAAGCCTAGGGAGCGCCCATGAAAGGCTAAAAGTAATAACTAACACCATGAGCCGCAGATCAGACTATAACTTAAGCCTACACAAAGGTTGATCAGAAGGAGGATGAAACTAAATAGTTACATCAACTAAGTAAATCAAGAGTCTGATTACTGGACCCAGGAAATTATTGACCTCGGGATTCAGAACATTGCAGGATCACTCTTAATATCAGAGGTACAATAGAGAAAGTATATCAACCATATTATATAACGGCCCTACGATAAAGCTAGTTAGAAAACTACCAGCCTTATAAGAAGTCAGTACGAAGCTCCCACCGGATTATGGATGCACCTGAGGTGCAAGTATTATAGTAAAATTGTAAGTTATGGATGAGAATTATACCTATGTGAAGGGAGGTCATGAAAGAAATAGAAGATACGATGCAAGATTTTAAGGGAGTAAGGTAAAGGTTAACAACGTACAAGATACTCAAATACAAAAGGTTGTGAATAGTCCTTACTTCAAATAGAAGGCTAGAAGTGCGGGGATTCACTATCCAGGAATGATAACATCATCGTCAATGGCATATCTTATAGTCGATGATTTCTAGGTATCGAGAGGTCCAGCTAATAAAGTAAAAGAGTTATAGACGATGCGATGTCTCGCTTGATATTCCAAAATAACATAAGGAAATTCAAGCAAGCTGAAGGAAGTTTACAAGTAGTATAAATAGATATGTATAGCTCGCAAGCTAAAGTATGGTGACAAGATTGTAGGAAGACAGGGGTAAGGATAAGAAAGGGCGAGTGAGAAGGTGACGAGGATTGGTAACTCCTCAGGATTAATCCCATGAAAACATAAAGAGCGGATGTTTCTCTAATTTATACGACGCTCACTATAGCCTGAATGAACTCAAAGGAGTCTAAGACTAATAGCGTTTAGAATAGATGGAATGATGCCCTAGTAATAGAATAAGGGTGTAATTGTGATAGATAAAGGATGATGTTTGGGCCTTCGATTGAGTAATGATCTCACGAAGAAAAGAAAGGGATCTCATGAATTGGACAGGATTAAAATATTATACATACTGGAAAACCAATGAAAGTAACCTGGAATTTGTTAGTAGACCTCAATAACAAAATTGAGGTAAGAGTTATGGTATAGTATGACCTACTTAGATGAAGTAAAGTCATACGGATGGAAAAAAATGGATCAATGAAATAAGGTATATCAATATTCGTAAGTTCAACAGAGTGTGGAATAAAGAACTTCAGTAAACCTATAGATGCCAGAGGGGCATTTTATCAAGATCTATATGTGTTTACAATGTAAGGCCTAGAGATTGGCTAGAATCTGGAGCAAAAAGGAGAAAAGAGTTGCACAGGCACACGTATAAGGTCAGTGTCGTACAGGCTGCATGATATAAGGTAGCATAGTTACGAGATTGGAGAGATTCCGACCACGAGTCGCGGTTTAAGAAAGAGGCCTAAAGGGGGAAAAACCTTATCCTTTGGGACTCAATCACAAAACGGTTGCCTAGATGGCAAGGAAAGTACTAAAGTATTTGCAAGGGCTATGGGCTATAAGGATGATAAATGCATCAGCCCACATTCGCGGACGAATGTTCCAAAGGGGGAATGATGTTACACCCCATATTTTCGTACGCGAATATACGTCATAAGTAAATTGATGAAAGCTCAGAAAATTAGATGTTACATGCTGCATTTTCGTATGTTAAAGTTTTGTCTTTCGTTAATCGACATATATTCGAGGATGAGACTATGTTGAGGTTATACACATTTCTGCTATTTATAACAAGTGATAAGTAAGTATCGTGAAGGATAAAGGGTAAACGAATCAAGGAAAATGAGTTTCGTTGAAGGTTTTCGATTTGAAATAAAATACGGTTCAAGCCATAATACCCGGTATTTATGGGCTAGTGCCATACAAGGTACCACATGACCACGATATTTGGGTACGTAAAGTGCATTAAAAGTGTGTAATATTTTAAGTAATTTGAGATAGTTCATAATTATGTGGATTATTGGTTAATGAGAGACTAACTAGTTAAATAAGATAATACTAATTAACCAAGTCTTTAAAGATAAGAAATGGAAAAGGGATGTGGCAACAAGCCACTTTCTTAATAAGTGACTTTTAGCCACTTTTGATTAGGTGGCAGCCTAATTGATAATTGTCTAACACTTCATTTCTAGGAATTGGGATATTCATTTTATATTGGATAAATATAATCAAAATGTGAAAAGGAAAACCATTGACATAGTGCTTGGACAGTAGCTTACCCATTTTTGTTACATTGCTGTTTAGATTTAGATGTGTTCTTTTTCTAAGCAGCTTATGCTCCAATGTGAACTCTTTCATCTTGTGGACCGTTAATTTGTACAAAGAGTCCCCAAGGATATTATGGATGTTGAAGGAAAATTTTTGCCTTTTCTATTATACGCTTGTTGTTACATGATGAAACCATCTACAATTACCAGAGGCTTTCTTGTGCACTGAAAGGGATATGAAATGTTATAGAGGTGAATTTGGTGAAAGTATCTTCCTGGAGATTAGTGGGGTGATGTGTTTTTCAATGATTTGAAGGGAGAACAAATGATACTAGGTACAATTGAGAGTTAAGCAAGACCTGAACTTAAATAAAAGATGAAAGTATCGCAAAATGTCTTGAAATCAAACAATTCCAGCAAAAATCATTAGCACATAATTATCAACGTAAAAGTTTGCGGTTGTAAAGGAGTACGGTGCAACCTCTTCCAAGAATATCATACGGATTTTTCCCTACTCCAGGTATGTTAAGGCTATCCCTCCTTTCTTTTAGGCATGATCTATGTGACACAAAAGAAACGAGAAAATGCACGGTCTCCATAAATTACTCAATTCATAGAAATACTAGGGGTGTCTATATTCTTGATTCCCCATGTAAATTATTATTATCTTCTGGTCATGGGTCTCGAAAATACGTATGTTGGTAAAGTTTATTTCATGATATTAATCAGAGGCATAATGGCCTTATGACGTACCGAGAGATTTTATCGACGTATTTCATATGCATTTCATGCATTTACATATGCATATTGACCCATGACCAGATGGCGTTATATACGCGTATATATGTAAATATATGTATATGGTATATCGGAAAAGGTTACGACGTTATTTACGACCCACCAACTGATCAACTGGTATATGATGATGATGTTGCCCACAGTGGCTGAAATACGATTCAAACGGCGTTATATACGCGTATATATGTATGTGTATTCTAATGGCGTTATATACATGTATATATGTATGTATATATATGTATATGGGATATGGGAAAGGTTATGGCGTTATATACGCACCACCACCTGATAAGCTGGTATACAATGATGATTTTGCCCACAGTGTCCGATATATATGATGGGATGCCCTCAGAGGCTGATGATGTTATGAAACATGTACCTATGCACGACATGACATTCATACGCATATGCATGATGCTAAAAGTAAATTATGATTTACAAATTTATTCAGACTTACAGGTACTCTATATGTCATCCATGTTTCTTATGTATTTATTCTTGTGGCTTACATACTCGGTACATTATTCGTACTGACGTCCCTTTTGCCTGGGGATGCTGCGTTTCATGCCCGCATGTCCCGATAAATGTCGTACTGACGTCCCTTATTCGGAGTTGCTTGTTTGGTTAGTATGATTTAGACGTGTATTTTTTGGCATAGCGGGACTCTGTCCCGACATTTATGACATTTATGTTCTCTTAGAGGCTTGTAGACATATGTTGTGTACGTGAAAGATTGTACGGCCTTGTCGACCTATGTTTTGAGTTTATAAATGATTTTGTTGGCCTATTAGGATCGTATGTCACATGTATATGATGATGTAATAAGAAATATACGTTACATTGGTGCTCGGTTGAGTAAGGTACTGGGTGCCCGTCGCGGCTCATCTGTTTGGATCATGACAACCCTTCATCGGTTATCCCACAGCCAGAGTCAGCAACTGCTGAGGAGAATAGAAGGCTAAGATTCCCTGAATTAATCCCTAGGACGAGAGGAACTACAAATATCCCTATCCCAGTAACTAACATGTTCCTTCCATTTGGGTAATCCACCATGACAACAAATTTCACTGGAATGACTCCTGAGGTTTGCCCTCAGGCACCATCTTCAGGAATACAATCTACCGTGTTCACAACACCACCAGCCGCTAGTATGGCACAACAAACACTGCCTCGACAGAGCTTCGAACCATGAACCTTCACTTTCTAAGATCCCCAATTCGAATTGGACACCACTCGAGTCAACCCAAGTTCCTATCCTCAGCACTGACAATTTGAATCTACCGTAAAACAGGACAGAGTCGTGAGGAATCCTGAGCAAGCGGAGATAGCATGAAAAATGAAAAGCATTGAGAAAAGCGTCAAGAATATACAGGTCTTGAGTGGCCAAAAAAGCGTGTCATATGCTGATTTGTGCCTGTTCCCTCACGTGCATTTACCTCTGGGCTCTAACATGCCAAAGTTTGAAATATATGACGGGCATAGAGACCTGATTGCTCACTTAAAGCGATATTGTAATCAGCTGAGAGGTGCTGGTGGAAAAGAGGAGTTGTTAATGGCCTACTTCGGGGAGAGACTCATCGGAATAGCTTCTGAATGGTATATAGACCAAGACATCTCCCATTGGCGCATATGGGATGACCTGGCCCGGGATTTTGTAAGACACTTCCAATACTATGTGGACATAGCTCCGGATAGAAATTCTTTGTCCAACCTAACTACGAAAGCCCCGGAAAGCTTCCGAGAATATGCTATCAAATGGTGTGAACAAGAGGCTAGGGTAACCCCACCCCCCCAATGGATGAGGCCGAGATGGTCAGTGTCTTCTTACAGGCCCAAGAAGCCGATTATTTTCAAAATATAACGTCTGCCATGGGCAAACCGTTCGCGGAGGCCATCAAAATTGGAGAAATGGTATAAAACGGCCTAAAGACAGGCCACATCTTAAGTCAATCAGCTTTAAGAGCCACTTCCCAATCCATTCAGAGCGGCTTGGGATGTTTGGCAAGCCGGAAGAAAAAGGAAGAGGGAGCCATGATGGCTTCGAGCTTAAGAAACTCTCGGCGACCCCGAGATTATTCTCGTCCACCTGCCAGACTCCCAAAGTATTATTATCCACACCAGGATGTAGCCTATGCTATGGCCCCTCATCCTTATGCAGTAATGAACGCACAACCATACACCCGGACACAATAACATTACAATCAGAATAGAGCTCCACCTCCAAGAAACAATCCTCATCACCAAGCCCCGTATAATCCCCGTCCGCTATAAAATAATTACCAATACAATATCTGTCCCCTGGAACCACCCAGAAAAACTGACTTCACACCCATTGGTGAGTCGTATTCCAGCCTCTTCCTAAAATTAGTCCAAATGGGCATGTTGCAGCATGTATCTCCGAATAGACAGAACCCAGAATCTCCATCCTACATGCCAGGTACCAGGTGCGCTTATCTCTTAGGGGCGGAAGGGCATGCCACTGAGGATTGTTGGACCCTTAAGAGAGTAGTAGAGAACCTCATCGAATAGAAAAAGGGTAGTGTTAGAGGACGAGAAAATCCCTAATGTAACCAATAACCCGTTACCGGCTCACAACAACGGGCTGATCATCGAGATGATTTGTGAAGATAAAGAATTTGACCCTGCATTAAAAGCTATTATTTCCATCGCTGATTCATAGAAGAAACCAAAAATGGTAGAAAAATAAGTGAGGGATGAGAAAAAGATGAATTACACTCCCCAAAATGAAGAAAAGGCCGGAGAAGAAAAGACAGGGGTAACACCTACTAAAGAAGCCATTCTCTAAGTCCCAAGAGCTCCTAGGAAGGGACATCTTATGTTAAGCCCTCCCAAGAGGTTATAGCAGAGGAAAACCACCCCAAATATACCAAAAATGTATGACCCAAATTGGACTTACGTGGAACGAAGGCAAGTCATTCCACCTAGGTTGGATGAGCCTTTGATCATTAGCCGCGTGCCACAAAATCCCATAAGAGACACTATTGTCGTCCCTTGGAACTATAACCAGACATTGGTCACATATAAAGGGAAGGAAATTAGAGGGGAAGTAAATGAAAAAAACCAATCTGGGAAGTATCATAACCCAGAAGAATTGAACAAAACCAAGCAGAAGCGGTTCCCCCTCAAAAAGTTTGTTACTGCTGAAGAAGTAGAGGAATTTTTCCAGAAGATGAAAACCTTGGAGTATGTTGTAATTGATGAACATAGAAAATCTCCCTCCCAAGTTTCACTCTTATCTCTACTAATGAGCTCAAACGAACACCAAAATGTGCTTCTAAAGATGCTGAATGAGGCGTATGTTTCAATTGAGACCACGGTTGAACAGTTGGAAAGAATGGCAGAGGGGTTTTTTGAGGTCAACCGAATCTCCTTCAGCCGAAATGACTTGCCTTCCAAAGGAGCTTCCCACAACAATGCCATTCACGTGACTGTCAAGTGTGAGGGATATTATGTGAAAAGGGTGGGTCATGCTGGACGGCGAATCTGGAGTTGATATTTTCCCTCTATCAACATTACAAATGATGGAAATTGGGACTGAAAGGATCAGACCAAACAATGTTTGCGTGCGTGCTTTCGACGGTGTGAAGAGAGACACGATAAGGGAAATTGACTTAATCCTAACCATTGGCCCCATAGATTTTGAAGTAACATTCCAAGTTTTGGACATGGGCACTTCTTACAACTTTCTCCTAGGAAGACCATGGATCCATGTCGCGGGAGCCGTTCCCTCTACTCTCCATAAAATGGTCAAATTCGAACACGACATCCGAGAAATAGGTGTCCATGGAGAAGATGAACAGTCTATCTACAGAGACCCATCAGTCCCATGTCTCGAGGCAAGGGAGGGAAGCGATCACGTCGTCTACCAAGCCACTGAAATTGTGCTCGTCGACCAGTGCAAGGAAGGAACCCTATGTCCTTAACCTTTTTTATCAAGCTCATCAATCATGGTCGCCAGCGAAATGATCAAACATGGGTACAAGACCGGGAAAGGGCTCAAAGTATCCTTACAGGGCATCACAGAACCCGTCACCTTGGCTGCCAACAAGAAATTCTTTAGAATAGGTTTCCAAGCTACCGATGCCAAAAATGGGCAGCTAAACGTAAGAAAAATGGTTGGGTACTACCTCAGCCAATACCTCACCTCTCAAGATGGTTTGTTAAGCGAAGGTATATAGAAGAGGAAGAATAGGCCTTCACGACCGAAGAAGTTGAGGACATTTGTGAAGCAATGAGACAAATGCTCTACGAGGTACACATGGTCCAACCGGGCGAAGGCTCGAGCACTGCTAAGGTGCAATACATAGGGACCAATTCTTAATTCAAAATTGGAAGGCTACTCCATTCCCCATCAGGGGGGAATCCCAGTAGTTTAGTCTTGCCATCTTTTCTACATTCTGAGTTATTTCAGGGTGTAACTCATATGTTTTTAGTTTGATGTCTTTTAAATTCCAATGTAAACCCTCCTATCTTAAAATTCAATGAAATCAAATCAATATTTCATCGTCTAAGAACCTTTTTCTATTATTCTTTCTGATTTTGTTATTTTTCGTATCTTCCTCTATGCGGTTCTAATAATGCGGACTTAAATAACATGACATGCTTGCGGACTTTATGCCCGGATCTTAAAATGTTATCTAACTACGAAATAATGAATCAAGACCTCGAATATGATAAAGATGAGGCTTTTAGGGAAATAAATCAAGAATTGGAATAATTTGAGAATAAGCCTAAGCCAAACCTAAATGAAACCAAGCCAGTTAATTTGGGCAATTCAGAAGAGGACAGGGAGACCATGATAAGCATTCACGCCAAGGAAAAATCTAGAGATTCATTTATCCAAATATTGGTTGAATTTAAATACGTGTTTTATTGGCCTTATGACAATATGCCAGGACTCATTGTCGATCTAGTAGTACACAAATTGCAAACTTATCCCGGTTGTCCACCTATCCAAGAAAAGCAAAGAAAATTCAAAACGAACATCAGCGCTAAGATCAAAGAAGAGGTTGCCAAAAAATTAAAATCTTGTGTGATCCGGTAGTCCAATAAACCACGTGGTTGGCCAATATGGTCCCAGTACCAAAAACGGATGGGAAGATTCGAGTATGTGTGGACTACAGAGATTTGAACAAGTAAAGTCATAAGGACAACTTCCCGTTACCAAACATCTACATCCTCGTCAATAATTGTGGCAAACATGAGATATAATCTTTTGTGGATTGTTATTCTTTATCACAAAGTCCTGATGGACGAAGAAGATGCAGAAAAGACAACTTTCACCACACCATGGGGGACCTACTGTTAGAGGGTCATGCCATTCAGTTTGAAAAATGTCGGGGCAACTTACATAAGAGCTATGACCGACATCTTTCATGACATGATGCACCAAGAAATCAAGGTGTACGTTGATGACATGATCATTAAGTCCAGAACACAAGAAGGCCATGTGCGAGACCTGAGAAAATTCTTCGAGCATCTGCGCAGGTATGACTTGAAATTGAATTCAACCAAATGTATATTCGGGGTTCAATCTGGGAAGATCTTGGGGTTTATAGTCAGTCGGAGGGGTATTGAGTTAGATCCAACAAAGATCAAATCTATCCGAGATCTGCCGCCTCCGAAAACTAAGAAAGAGGTCATGAGTTTGCTGGGAAGGTTGAATTACATCAGTGGGTTCATCGCTCAACTTACTACCACATGCGATCCCATATTTAAGCTACTAAAGAAAGACACTACGATTAAATGGTTTGATGAGTGTAAAGAAGATTTCGATAAAATCAAAGAATATTTGTCAAATCCGCCGGTGTTGGTCCCGCCTGAGCCTGGAAGACCTTTGTTCTTGTACCTGACGGTCTTGGGGAATTCTTTTGGTTGTGTCCTCGAACAACATGATGCGACTGGGAAGAAAGAACAAGCTATATACTACCTGAGCAAGAAATTTATTCGTTACGAAGCCAAGTATACTTTGCTGGAAAGAACTTGTTGTGCCTTAACTTGGGTCGCTCAAATGCTCAAACATTATTTGTCGGCATATACCACATACCTCATAATCCGATCCCTCTAAAGTACATATTCCAAAAACCGATGCCCACGGGAAGGCTAGCCAAATGGCAAATCTTGCCCACAGAGTTTGACATTGTCTATATCACCCGCACGACAATGAAATCCCAAGCCTTTGTCGATCATTTAGCTGAGAACCCGGTTGATGATGAATACCAACCCCTAAACATTTATTTCCCATACGAGGAAGTAAACTCAGTTGAATTAATCCTAGAAGAAATTAAGACTTGGAAAATGTTCTTTGATGGAGCTGTAAATGTAAAAGGTGTTGGGATTGGGGCAATTTTGATTTCGCCCTTGGGTCAGCACTAGCTGGCTACAGCCCGTCTTCGGTTCTTCTTTCCAAATAACACTGCTGAATACGAAGCTTGCATCATGGGCATGAACATGGAAATTGACATGGATGTAGATCTTAGTAAACGGTTCAAATCCATTGAATTCAGGTATATTCCTCGATTTCACAATGAGTTAACTAACGCCCTAGCTACCTTAACTGTAATGTTGCCGTATCTGGGCAACATCCATATTGACCTGTTGGGGATTTGGATCCGATAAAGACATGCTTATTGCAATGCGGTTGAAGTAGAAACCGGTGTCCAGCCATGGTATCATGATATTAAAAGGATCTTGAAAAAAAAGAATACCCGGATAAGTTCAATGGAGACCATAAGAGAACCATTAGAAGATTTACCAGCAGTTTTTTCTTAAGCGGAGAAGTGTTGTATAAGAGAACTCCAGATCTGAATCTTTTAAGGTGTGTGGATGCTAAAGAAGATGAAAAGATCATGAAAAAAGTACATTCAGGAATATGCGAGACCCACATGAATGAGTATGTCCTCGAAAAGAAAATCCTGCAGGCAGGTTATTACTAGATGACTATGGAAAGGGATTACTTTAGTTTTGTCCGGAAGTGCCATCAGTGTCAGATACACGGTGACCTGATTCATGCACCGCCCTCAGAGTTGCATCCTATGTCAGCATCTTAGTTTTTTGTTTCTTGGGTATGGATGTCACTAGGTCGATCGAGCCGAAAGCCTCAAATGGGCACATATTCATCTTGGTTGCCATTGATTATTTCACAAAATGGGTTAAAGCGGTAACTTTCAAAGGCGTCACCAAGAAAGCAATGGTGGACTTCGTACATTCCAACATTATCTGTTGTTTTGTTATTCCAAAGACTATCATTACTGACAATGCTGTAAATCTGAAAAGTCACTTGATGAGGGAGGAATGCGAACAGTTTAAAATTACACATCGCAATTCTACCTATTACCGACCCAAAACCAATGGCGCTGTTGAAGCAGCAAATAAAAACATCAAGAAGATCCTCAGGAAAATGATCCAAAATTCTAGGAAATGGCATGAAAGTTGCCTTTTGCATTAGTGGGATATCACTCAACCGTGCGTACATCAGTCAGGGCTACACCTTACTTATTGGTGTATGGCACTGAAGCTGTAATACCTGCAAAAGTCGAAATTCCCTCTCCTTTAACCATTGTTGAAGCTAAAATCGAGGATGAAGGATGGGTCAAAACCCGTTTGGAACAGTTAACCATGATTGATGAAAAGCGGATAGCCGCGGTTTGTCACGGGAAGTTGTATCAAAAAAGAATGGCCTGTGCCTACAACAAGAAAGTGCGGCCTAGAAAGTTTGAAATGGGGAAACGCATTTGAAGATGTATTCTCCCACATCATGAGGAAGCAAAAGCAAATTTCGCTCCGAATTGGAAAGGTCCATATATTATAAGAAAACTGCTGCCAAAACGGACGTTGTACTTAGGATATATTGAAGGAAATGACCCTGAAACAGTTGTCAATGCAGATGCGGTCAAAAGGTACTATGTTTAACCCCTTTAGCAGTCTTAGTACTCTCCGGTTGGGATGACGAAGGCTTTCATTCTCGCTACCCAAACACTATCATCTTTTGTAAACCCTTTGTGCTATTTACACTTCTTCGGTCACCCTTCTTTGGAAGGTGAAAGTTCAATTTAAAAAAAAAATCAAAAAATCAAAAATCATCAATCGAATCAAAAACAAAACAAAAACAAAATGTTTCCTTGAACTACGTTCAACTTAATTCCGTAAGGATGCGTAAGCAGCCTGACTCTGGGGTTTAGTCACACCAAAATAAAAATCTAAATTCCCCCGAATATGAATCTGGGGGATTATTTATAACGGCTCGGAGATACTTTCGCCTTAAAGGTTCCAAAGTTGTAATTCAATTCATATTCTTTTACCCAAGTCATGTTCAAGTCCTTCAGATCAATCAAACTATGTTCAAATTGGAAGATATGGTTACCTCAATCTGATACAATCAAATGAGTGAAATAAAATAAGAGAGTCTTATCGGTGAAAACCCACACGGGCACCGTAAGGCGATGGTAAGCGCAGAAAATGAAAATGAGACAGTCTTGTTAGTGAAAACTTGCAAAGAGAACTATAAGACGACGACAAGAAGAGAAATGAGAGAGGTTAGCGCAAAGGGCACCGCTGATAAAAAAAGAGGATCATTGGTCACGGACATGGACACAGTCCTGGTCAAGGTTTCCCAATCTCGAGGTATAATCTATGATGGATTTCTGAGAGTTGGACGATTTGCATAGATCGGGCATCCAGTCCAAGAGGCATGTCATGTTCATTGAAGGCCGCATAACACTCCAGATAAGTCTTTCTTTCCTGTCCCCGAAAGGGATACCTCTTGTCTAAATTTAATTCTATTGTTTATTTTCTTTCAACCTCTTTCGTCTAATTCTATTCTAAATTGAGACCGAAAGGATGGCAAGACCGTTCTATAAGGTTCTTTTTTGATACAAGCTAGTATGCAAAAGTACCCAGCCTCGACATGTGCATCGAGTGGACCTCGACTGGTCGTGATGGTTGATGCTTTGAAATCAAGAATTCCTTAAAGGAAAGGGATCTCATTCTTATATTTTTATTATGATATGTGGTTTCGTTCGCCTCGGGTATTGTATTCCCTATTGATATTATTAGATACTATTTATCCCTTATTACGGTATGTGATTTTTTACAATATGTGATTTTTTTTTTTCATCTTTCTTCCTTCCTTGATTCCCTTTTCTTCTTCTTGCTCTTCCTAAGCCGAGGTTCTATTTGAAAAAGCCTCTCTACATGCATTAGGTAGGGGTAAGTTCTGCGTACAGACTACCCTCCCTAGACCCCATATATTGGGATCAAACTGGGTTTGTTATTGTTGTTGTTTTTGTAAGGTTATATCTCACATGGTTAACCGTCTCGGTAAAGTCTTGGAAAAGTCAAGATCTTCAGGGGTAGAAATGAAACCAATCCCCAGTGAGGAAACAAGCAATTGAGATCTTCGTCAATAGGACGAGCCAAAATTAAGTGACCAAGATGATCAAGGCCACAAAACCAACAACCATTTCAAACTGACAGATTGTTCTTTGTTTGGAGAAAACAAGAAATAGGTGCAACCGTAGTTGATGCCAGCATAACCTGATGACTTTCCAACATAGCGTCCCACTTCCTAGTTGATGCCAGCATAACCTGATGACTTTCCAACATAGGGTCCCACTCCCTAGTTGATGCCAACATAACCTGATGACTTTCCAACATAGGGTCCCAATCCCTAGTTGCTGTCAGCATAACCTGATGACTATCCAATATAGGGTCTCACTCCCTAGTTGATGCCAGCATAACCTGATGACTTTCCAACATAGGGTCCCAATCCCTAGTTGCTGTCAGCATAACCTGATGACTATCCAATATAGGGTCTCACTCCCTAGTTGATGCCAGCATAACCTGATGACTTTCCAACATAGGGTCCCACTCCCTAGTTGATTCCAGCGTAACCACATTAGTTTCCAAAATAGGGTCCCACTCCCTAGTTGATTCCAGCACGACCTGATGACTTTCCAACATAGGGTCCCATTCCCTAGTTGATGCCAGCATAACCGAATGACTTTCCAATATATGGTCTCACTCCCTAGTTGACGCCAGCATAACCTGAGGACTTTCCAACATAGGGTCACCAATCCTTAGTTGATTTCACTTTTAGACATAGGGTTTCCACTCTCTAGTCTACATTCACTCCGGGTACACCAGTCCCGCCTTTCATCGCTTTCAATAATGAAGTAGTATAGAATTTTCTTACAATAACTCACGAAATTTTCCTAGTAAAAACTGGGGCAGAAAATTTCGTTCATTTGTTTTTTATTTTTGAGAAGATTATACCTTAGGAAAGAGGGTTCGAGATGACCAAAAGAAGAAGTCTCAATCCAGAATAAAAGAAAATAAGAAAATAGAAAATTTAAACCGAAAGTACAGGAGCGGAGAAGATATGGACTGTTCAAGACGAGATTAAAGTCCCAAGTTTTTCATGTGCCATCTTGATCCGAAAAAGATGAAGAAGATTGAACCAGCACCTGTAGCTAACAAGCATCAAGATCCAGATCAGAGTCTGCGTAAAGAACCAGCCAAGACTCAAGACCAAGCTTCGGCAAATTTACAGATAGGAATCTAGTAACTCGTATCTGATAGGCTTAGTTAGTTTTCTTCATTTTTTACTTTGGTGTAATAAGGAGCTCAGCAGCACTAACAGCAGTAACGGTTGTGGAATCACATCATCCCGGTAGTCCCAGCTACAAAAACATCCAAAACTACACTGATCTGTTTCCTTTATAGTGAAGGATATGTAGGCAACTGTCACAACCCAATTTCGTAGTCGTGATGGCGCCTGTCGTGGAACCAGGCAAGCCTCCCTATTTAACTAAGCTAAATTTAATTTCTAGTAAAAATGTGACTTTTAAACGAATTTATTAATAATACTAAGAATATGAAACTTTAAGCAAAATTTAAAAACTAAATTTAAATCCCCAATCCCCGGATCTGGTGTCACTCAGTCTTGAGCTGCTATAACATAAAGTAAGGAAAAGGGGAAAAAGGACAACATTGTCTCAAAATATAAATGAAATATGTGGAATAAAGAAAGAGAAGGTGAGGTCGCGATCGCCAGCTGCTACCTCGACAACTCTACTAGAAACTATGACCGCAGCTCAAAATCTACTACCGGGTCCCGATGTACCTGGATCTGCACACAAAGTGCAGGGGTAATGTGAGTACACCAACTCAGAAGTAA
Organism: Nicotiana rustica; assembly: GCA_005239535.1. Taxonomy (NCBI): domain Eukaryota; kingdom Viridiplantae; phylum Streptophyta; class Magnoliopsida; order Solanales; family Solanaceae; genus Nicotiana; species Nicotiana rustica. Next base: position 22,283 of record ML542803.1, read on the forward strand.
CGAACCCAAATTATGGGCTGAGAAGTAGTGACGAACAAAACCTCAATTATGTTACAATAAAGAATGTCCAAAATTTAGACATGCTAACAGTTTATCAGGATAAGTAAATATGCTAAGTATGCCAGTATACTCTAGTTGCCATCATAAAATATATGTATGAAACCCGTGTGGATATGCACATAGTGCTCATAACTCTCCCACAGAAGTCCACTCAGTACAATATTTGGCTCTCAGGCCCAGGGAAGTTCCATCCCGGAATATGCATAAACACCGATGACCGTAGTCACTATGTACTCAGGAAAAAGGTCAATCCATCCCCCACGGAGAAGATCCATCTCCGGAAGATAACACTCAGACAATTTCCATAACCAGGGATGATCCATCCCTCTCATAACAAAGCTTCGAACAAGATCCATCCCTCATCACTTCAGAAAAGATCCATGCCCAGGGAAGATCCATCCTTCATCACTTCGGACAAGATCCATGCCCAGGGAAGATCCATCCCTCAATAGCTGCGCTCACTGGGGGTGTAAAGACTCTGTAGGGGCCCTAGTGGCCCAAGAGCCATATCAAGCCAACGAAGGCATTATTTAAATATCACTGCAGTGTGAAGTCCATTCTCATAACTGTCTCAATAACCCGCTCTGGGCCTCACTCAGTCATTACTCTTCAGTCTCACCCACATAGATCACAAATGCCTTCATCAGCCAGAAACAATGATAAATATGCATGTAATTAACAATACTGAGACTGAGATATGAAATGATATTCCATAACATGACTGAGTGTATGACATCAAATAATCACAACATGAGACAACAATATACAACCACTCGGGTCTCAGCTTTTCCGGCGTGAAGCCTAACATTTACACCTAACATGATTTCTAACATGTTCACAATTACCACATTAATAGATGCACAAATATCATCATAGAATAATCACTAAGCGGGGCCCTGGGATAAGCCACGCCAAATATACCCAGTGCACGCCCGCACGCCTGTCACTTGGCATGTGCGTCACCTCAACAATAGTCATAAATCATTTAGCTCGGGGTTTTGAACCCTCAGAACCAAGTTTGGAAACGTTACTTACCTCAAAATCGGTTATAAATTATTCGCAGTGCCTTTGCCTCTAAATCCGGCCTCCGAGTGCTTCTAATCTACCATGTTCATATTTTTATCATCAAATTATGCTTAAGGTGTGAATCCCAATCGAAAAATATCAATTTAGCTCAAAAACCCGAATTTGGTCAAAACACGACCCCCGGTCTCACGTCCCGAAACTCAGAAGTTTTTACAGAAAAGTGTTCTTCGTCCTCCCACGATTCCGTACATATAAATAACACCAAAATCGGAATCCGTTTGACCCCTCAAATTGACCCCTAAAGGTCTCTTATTCTCAAGCCCCCAAATCCCATTTTTCTACTGTTTTTGATGAATTAAACACTAAGATTATGGTCTATAATCACCCATAAACGAGTTTTAATAATCAGATTACTTACCTCTAAGCAACCGACTGATTTTCTCCTTCAAAATTCGTTCAAAAAGCTCTCTTACGCCCAACAATGGTGTAAAATAAGGTTTAAGTCGCGGAAGGGTTCATTTAAATATGCCCAGTGGTTTCCTCTCCGCGATCGCAAACTTAGCCACGCGATCGCGTTTCGCAGCAGTCCAACCTCACGCGATCGCAACCCAATGCACGTGATCGCGAAAACCAATTGACCTCACCTCCCCCACCCCCCTCGCGCCTGGTTTTCCTCTATGCTATCGCGATGAACCCCACGCGATCGCACTGAACTGACCCCCAAAGCTACGTGATCGCGACCCTTTTTATGCGATCGCACTGAAAAAATTCACCCTGGTCCATTTTAACCCTACGCGATCGCACACCTACCTACGCGATCGCAGTAAACAACCTTCAGCTGTGAAAACACCAGAAACAACAGTGTTTTTCAGTCCAATAATGCCCGTTAATCACCTGAAATCAATCCCGAGCCCTTCGGGACCCCAACCAAAGTTACCAACATATCCCATAACATTATTCAAACATAGTTTCACTCTCTAAACACCAAAACTAACATCAAAACACCAAATTTACATCGGATTCAAGCCTATGAACTTTGAAATTTGTAAAATTCGCTAACTACGCTGAAACCAACCAAAACAACTCGATTGACCTGACATTTTGTAGACATATCCAAAATGACATTACGAACCTACTCCAACTTCCGGAATTCCATTCCAACCCCGATAGCCTATTTTCCACTACTGACCGAAAATTACCAAAACTAACTTTCGCCAATTCAAGCCTAATTCTACACCGGACATCACAAAAATATTCTGAACACACTCCTAAGTCCCAAATCACCTAACGAAGCTATCAGACCATAAAATCCATATTCCGAGGTCGTTTCCCAATAAGTCAACTCTTAGTTGATTTTTCCCATTTTAAGGCTATTTTTAAAGACCGAGTTACTGAATTCTTATTTAACCATTCCGATTTCAAGCCTCCCAACTCTAACACATCAATAACATTATAACCAACCTATGACAAGTCAAGAACAATAATTATAATGCAAGTTCGACGTAACGACCGACCGGGTCGTTACATTCTCCCCCACTTAAACATATGTTCGTCCTCGAACATGCCTAAAGTTGTTCCAAACACCACCAAAATTGTTGTGTAACCTACCATGCACATATTCGGAGGTGATCCCATGTCACTCTACCCCATATAGGTCTAATAGCACAACACATTTAAAATTTCGAAATCCAATCTTGACCCATAAACCTTAGAACTACATTTTCACTTCTGAATCAATTTGCAAGATCAAATCCCACAACTATAAACTGAATAAGTCTGTGCATACTGTAACAAGCCATATACGCACCCCAGATGAAATCACATGATACACCGCGTGACTCAAACACCCATAGCGATAACTCCTAATCATAATAGCTTTTCAAAGCAACCCAATACCGGTACATAACCTCTTATCAAGAAATGACTCGCTCTTACACTTTCATATACTGCTGATGATGACAGAAACACGTAGAAAGTAACAACCATTCGTCCGATCAGTCATACGTGAACATCCCCCTTCCCAAACAGGAATTATAGCAAATTTGTAAGTCGAATCCCGATAGTTATCCTTCCAACTATGTTGTAGACAATTCTGACAATATTCACTTTAGGTCCAATGACCTCTTCTGACATGACACATCAATACAATTCGAAGACATAACCTGTGCAACTCGTGCACTCAACAACAACATCCCAAGAGCATTGCTAGGAACACATGTAGAAAACTCATTACCTCATAAGCACCCAAACAACTAATCATATCCCTTACCATGCCAATCTGACCCACTATAAAGTTGTCCTATTTATCCAAGTTCCTTCTAACTTACCCTCGAATTGATAATTCTCCTTGTCATAATACTGCAATTCTCAACCTAGATTCACCACACGAGACCCAAGCATAAGACCATATAGTCTAAGGCTCATAAGCCGTTGAATACTCTCCCAAATATCCCCAAACTAAAACCAATACAACACATAATCGGGCAACCAACTAATCATTAGCAAACTCCCCCACCTAGCTCAAGGCCATAGATCAAAACAACAATAACCCACAATGCCCATACGCTATAACTGCCACAATACCGCAGTGGGATTCAACTAAATCCTTCATAAGCTCATACATAACTCAAACCATTAAACATCCCAAATCATCTCCAACCAATCCCTTTTGTCACAATCAAGCAATATAACCAAATCTCACCCTAAAATCACACTCACCACAGAGTCATCTAGTCACCAAGTCTCGTCAATAAGGACACCAACGGACATATAAGTCTCCAATACATGTGCTCAAAACAAAATCTCAGAACTCAAGCCACAGACAAAAATTCGGCCTCAAGTCCTCCAGACTGGCCCCAAACATGCTAGAATCACATCCCATTCATGGAAGTCACAAGCCATTTGTGCACGGCTGATACCGAGCGCTCACGTGCACGTTTGAATACATGAAAGCAGTTCAAAGAATTATGCTTCATGTTGAATCAATGGATTCGCACGACAAGAGTTCAAGAATGTGAGATTTTTCCTAAAGGTTCGGCAGCCTCTCGAAGATAAGTATAGACTTCTCCGTACCGATCTGCAAGACTCTACTAAACCTGCTCATGACTGGTGAGACCTATTTAACCTACCGCTCTGATACCATCTTGTCACGACCCAATTCTGGAGTCGTGATAGCGCCTGTCATGGAACCAGGCAAGCCTCTCTATTTAACTAAGCTAAGTTCAATTCCCAGTAAAAATGTGACATTTAAACGAATTTATTAATAATACTAAAAATCAGACACTTTAAGCAACATTTAAAAACTAAATTTAAATCTCCAATCCCCGGATCTGGTGTCACTCAGTCATGAGCTACTATAACATAAAGTAAAGAAAAAGGGGGAAAAGGACAACATTGTCTCAAAATATAAATGAAATAAATGGAATAAAGAAAGAGAAGGCGAGGTCGCGATCGCCAGCTGCTACCTCGACAACTCCACTAAAAACTCTGGCCGCTGCTCAAAATTCGCTACCGGGTCCCGATGTACCTGGATCTCACACAAGGTGCATGGGGCAACGCGAGTACACCAACTCAGAAGTAACGAACCCAAACTATGGGCTGAGAATTAGTGACAAACAAAACCTCAATTATGTTACAATAAAGAATTTACAGAATTTAGACATGCTAACAGTTTATCAGGATGAGTAAATATGCCAAATATGCCAATATACTCTACATGCCACCATAAAGTATATGTATGAAACCAGTGTGGATATGCACATAGTGCTCATAACTCTCCCACAGAAGTCCACTCAGTACTATATTTGGCTCTCAGGACCAGGGAAGTTCCATCTCGGAATATGCATAAACACTAGTGACCGTAGTCACTATGTACTGAGGAAAAAGGCCAATCCAGCCCCCACGGAGAAGATCCGTCTCCGGAATATAACATTTGGACAATATCCATAACCAGGGAAGATCCATCCCTCTCATAAACAAAGCTTCGGACAAGATCCATGCCCAGGAAAGATCCATCCCTCATCACTTCAGACAAGATCAATGCCCAGGGAAGACCCATCCCTCATCACTTCGGACAAGATCCATGCCTAGGGAAGATCCATCCCTCAATATCTGCGCTCACTAGGGGTGTAAAGACTCTGGAGGAGCCCTAGTGGCCCAAGCACTATATCAAGCCAACGAAGGCATCATTTAAATATCACTACAGTGTGCAGTCCAGTCTCATAATTGTCTCAATAACCGGCTCTCGGCCTCACTCAGTCATTACTCTTCCGTCTCACCCACTTGGATTACAAATGCCTCCATCATCCCGAAACAATGATAAATATGCATGTAATTAACAATATTGAGACTGAGATATGAAATGATATGCTATAACAGGACTGAGTGTATGACATCAAATAATTACAACATGAGACAACAATATACGACCACTCGGGTCTCAGCTTTTCCGCGTGAAGCCTAGCATTTACACCTAACATGATTTCTAACATGTTCACAATTACCACATTAATAGATGCACAAATATCATCATGGAATAATCACTAAGCGGGGCCATGGGATAAGCCAGGCCACATATACCCGGTGCACGCCCGCACGCCCGTCACTTGGCATGTACGTCACCTCCACAATAGTAATAAATCAGTTAGATCGAGGTTTCGAACCCTCAGAACCAAGTTTGGAAACGTTACTTACCTAAAAACCGGCTAAAAACTATTCCGCAATGCCTTTGCCTATAAATCCGGCCTTTGAGTGCTCCAAATCTACCAAGTTCAGATTTTTATCATCAAATTATGCTTAAGGTGTGAATCCCAATCGAAAAATATACATTTAGCTCAAAAACTCGAATTTGGTCAAAACCCGACCCCCGGGCCCACATCTCAAAACTCAGAAGTTTTTACAGAAAAGTTTTCTTCGTCCTCCCACGATTTCGTATATGTAAAGAACACCAAAATCGGAATCTGTTTGACCCCGCAAATCGACCCCTAAAGGTCTCTTATTTTCAAGCCCCAAAATCCCATTTTTTACTGTTTTTCATGAATTAAACACTAAGATTATGGTCTATAATCACCCATAAACGAGTTTTAACAATCAGATTACTTACCTCTAAGCAACCCACTGATTTCCTCCTTCAAAATTTGTTCAAAAAGCTCTCTTCCGCCCAACAATGGTGTAAAATAAGGTTTAAGTCGCGGAAGGGTTCATTTAAATATGCCCAGTGATTTCCTCTCCGCGATCGCAAACTTAGGAACGCGATCGCGGTTCGCAGCAGTCCAACTTCACGCGATCGCAACCCAATGCACGCGATCGCGAAGACCAATTGACCTCACCCCCCACGCGCCTGGTTTTCCTCTACGCGATCGCGATGAACCCCTTGTGATCGCACTGAACTGACCCTCAAAGCTACGATCGCGACCCTTTTTCTGCGATCGCACTGAAAAATAGTGAACAACACTGGTCCATTTTCAGTCCAATAATGCCCGTTAATCACCCGAAATCAATCCTGATCCCCTCGGGACCCCAACCAAAGTTAGCAACATATCACATAACATTATTCAAACTTAGTTGCACTCTCAAAACACCAAAACTAATATCAAAACACCAAATTTACATCGGATTCAAGCCTATGAACTTTGAAATTTCTAAAATTCGCCAACTACGCCGAAACCAACCAAAACAACTCCGATTGACCTGAAGTTTTGCAGACATATCCAAAATGACATTACGAACCTATCCAACTTCTGGAATTCCATGCCGACCTCGATAGCCTATTTTCCACTGCCGACCGGAAATCACCAAAACTAACTTTCGCCAATTCAAGCCTAATTCTACATCGGACATCACAAAAATACTCTGAACACACTCCTAAGTCCCAAATCACCTAACGAAGC
>ML542807.1:16023-51187 GCA_005239535.1 Nicotiana rustica
GTTGAGAGATTGTTAGTGCTTATCCATTGAATATATGAATTATCAAAAGTACTTCTATGCTTACTTTAAGCTCTCTCTCTCTTGTTCTTCTTTCTAAATTTGGGTTATAAAAAGGAGAATCCACTAACAATTGAATAAAACAATTAAAACTTCCAAAAAGGTTAGAATAATTTTCTTTTCTTGGGTTATATGTACTATTATTTTATTGTTTTCAAGAAATAACGTAAGATGGGTATGTAAACTAGAAATTTTACAGATTACTCCATCTTTTACCCCTTAATATGGCAGATATTCTTAATAAATGATAAACACTTATTACTTTGCCCTTGCATTTGTTTCTGTTATTCTAGTCTCTAGAGGACTTTTTTAGTCTGGCAATCAAGTTGGTGTAGGAACTTGGAAACGTTCTCTTTCTGTCAATCAACACTGCCTGTAAGTTCAATATACCGTCAGCGCTCCGAAGTTTGAGGGGGTAAAATGAAGCCACCCTTTAACATATATTCAGAACGTTAAATTTGGCAAGGTTATTCTAGAAAAAGATGGCCTGATTAGCTCCATAATGATCCATAAGAAGCCTCAGAATCTATGTGAAGCAGCTTCCAGCAAACCAACCTCCCAACTTTCTCTTTTAGCATAATATGTTCTCCCCTGCATTATTCACTTGAAACTTATCTTCCAACACAATCCACATGCTTAATCGAGTCTTTTAAACCAACAGCCTCACTCAAACTAACTCTATTTTGGTCTGAAGCATTGGTGACCCCTGTATTACCGCTATTTTCAAACAAATGAATGGAGAGACATGCTAGCATAAAACAAGTGATAGTTGAAACATAAGAAACTCGCATCACCAGCTTTCCATCAACCTGGAACTTGAAAATAATTAAAACTAAATTCCTTACTACAACTGGTGTACAGATCAAACAACGAACACTTGTAGCATCAGATATTTTGGCAGTTATAATGACTGAAGTTTTTCCCATCACATAAGATTCATATGCTTAAAGAGTAAACATAACAACCATATGCAGGCTTCAAGAGTCGGAAACAGGGGCATCTTTGACAGACTGGCGCCAAGCATATTCCCTAGCTCCATCCTTGTCAACAATTTTAATCACAAAGTTTGGTGGGGCAACCACCAGCCTAGATCGGATCTCCATGATGCACTTATCTGCTAAATCAACAGCTTCTTCAACTGTCATGTCCTTCCGGTAGTGCCTATCCATCATGGCGAGAGAGAAATAGGAGCCATAACCAAATGCTGCCTTATCCACTTTGTGAAGAGTAGCGATATAATCAACATAATAAAGAGAAGGGCCTGTCTCCTTGTCATAGCCAGCCAGGATAATGTTCACCATGTAAGGATTCTACAAAAACAACATTGCAGTTACCCAATGTGTAGCAGATAACCAATTGCACATCAAAATTCTGAAAACTAGCCCTTGAAAGAATGACGACTTTTCAAGGATAAAAACAGACCGGAAGGTTTCCTTTCCCAACATCCTCTCCATAATAAGTAATCAAAACCAAGGAATTCAAAGTAAATGATAAGGGACAATAAGGGCGAAAACTGGCCAAGACACTCTACATTTTGTTTTAAAAAGCTTCAGATGTCAAACAGAAGAGTGTGACACCATGGTTCCATTGTCATAAATCTGATCATGCTTATAAAGAGAGATGGTAGGAAAGATCAATAATGCACCCATTTAGGTGGACCCTAACAGGTGTATAAATATAATTATTAACACACAGTAGCAACTAAAGAATGCAGTGGATAATGGATTTATTGGCTTTAGTATTTTACCAGTTCATAACAGTTTCTTAAAAAAAGAAAAACAAATTACGAGAATCTTGCACATGTTCTTTTTAAGTAATATCATTTGTGTGATACTATCAATACTCTTACCATATAAAGGCAAATCTGAAATCAATCTATTTGAGCCAAAAATTCCTTCTAGCTGCAGTTCTTGCTGTCTCAGAACATGCCACATAGAAGCTGCCCATTAAAATATGATTAGTTCTTTCCCTGTGGGGGAAGCCAGGTTCCTCGGTGATAGAGCTAGTCAAAACTGTCTTTGCTACCACCATTCTCCCTTTATTTATTGTTTGGTTTTCCACATATCAGACTTCACTATTTGGTATGTAAGATCTCTTCCTACCAAAACTATGTCTCATAAGCGGGGTTGAAGGAGAAATACAAATTAGTATTTCCTAATACGACATTGTTTCCCTTCTCTTTTTATTTCTTTCCTTTTCATTTTAGATTCTAACGCAATACTAGGCTGTATCTTCAAGCCAAGCTCTCTCTCTAATCCTCTTCTCAATTCAACATATACTCAAAGTCATTATTATTTTCATTTTCCCATTAAGTAATTGTATATAATTGAGTTTTGAACAATAGGTGTCTTGGCTTTAAGCATTCTAGAATTTTAATTAGAAGTTTAAAAAGATAGGGGTTGTTAATGCATTTAAACAGTTCTTTTTCTTCTCTTCTCTTAAGGTGTTTCATCTATTCCATGGTTTTTGTTATCCTTTTACAAGAAAAACACATCTATACTGATCAGTCAAAAACTTGGGGATAAATTGATGAAACTCTAGGTAATGCTGAAGCATTTAGAGGAGCAAGAATATGTATTTTGTTATCCCTGAGACTTTAAGCAGGAGAAATAGTTTGATTACAATGTTTGCTTTCAATAAAGCCCTATGTGAGCTGTAATGTATCAGAGGAATAGGTAAAATGAATTTTCTTGCAACATTTAGCAATGATGATGTCTGTGCTATAAATTGATTTCACTGTCTCCCATGTTAAAGTACGTTTTAATTGCACATATACATTTTTCTGAATGATGTTCATATGGATATCTACACGACAGTGGTTTGTAATTTGTTAGGGAATGTGGGTTCAAAGATGTCCTAATGAATACAAGTGATTCTTCTCCTGTTAACAGATCCTATTCAAGAATTTTTCCCGAACAAGTGAGCCAATTCAAGATTTTTAAATGGGTGAATGACTATCTGCCCACATCTTCCTCATGTGCATGCTTCCTCTTAATGGTGGCCAATTCTTAACGACTTCATTTCCAACTGTAATAACACATTAACCGTAGTCAGTACTCAAGTTGGAGCAAACCCCCTTCCCCTCCTTGTCCAACTTAATTTAGATGGTTGTTTAAGGTTAATTCGGTTTGAAGTGGCGGTGGAGGAACCAGCACAAGCCGTATGGCAACATATCCTAGGCCTATTTAACTAGTCATAAAAAGAGAGCAAGGTGGTTTCGGTGTAAATGGCTTTGAAGCAAGTCACTATTTATTTCATCACACTTCACAACTACGAGATCAACAAGAATACATGGAGGCCATAAAGCTGGTTTGCATTAAATGGGAGACACTTCATTTTACCCGAGTTTCTCACTATCCATCAGCACCACTTTGTATTTCTGTTCTTTCCCAATTAATCATATTGTTCAAAAGAAACAATGAAGTTAAGTGAAATCAAATAGAATTTGTGGTGTCTGCCTGAATGCAAACAATTTAAGTATTTAGATTCAATCTTTCAGGAGAGCCACAACATATCCTATGGCCTACAGGACTATACCTACCAAAGCGACAAGGCAAATTATATAGAATGCTACAAGAGTAGTAATGTTAAATGAAAATGAATATTAGCGCTTACCAAAACCACAAAGAACTGATAAGTTGGATGTGCTTCATATAAGATTAGACAAAACTTTTGAGAATTACAAGATTAGGAAAAATTAGACAAGATTTTTAATATTTTATATTATACATAGGAGGTAGGAAAAGGGAAATGGGGAGCGGATTACAAGATGGGAATCGAACCCTCACCAACAAGGTGAAAGTTCAAGTATCCAGCCCACGGAGCTACTAAAATTCCCCAAATAAGAAAAGAATAAAGATGATTCCCATGCGACAGAGGGTTCAAAGGGCACATATACAGGATAAAAAGAGAAAAGGTCACTTGAGATAATTTGGTCATGTTTTATGTAAACCCACAAACGCACCAGTATGCAGGTGTGATACAATGATGATTGAAGGTGCAAAAAGAGGACCTAAACCTAAAATCATATAGAGGGAAGTTCTCCGAGAGGACCTAAAAAGTTCTTCTACTCTCTCTCTCTCTAAATCCCTATGGATTTAGCTAAGAATGAACATAACGGAAGCAAATGATCAGTATAGATGATCCCAATTAGTTGGAGTAAGACTTGATGGTGGATACCTACACTAAATCTCATACTTGACAGAATCTGTTTAGTTTGCTAAAAGATTTGTATGTCAGTGCAGGAATAGGTGTGAGACCTAGAGAAACTCTAATTTTAGATAACCCTTACTTTTTCTTAAAAGACAAATTACTGAGTATCAAAATAAAGTGGGCCCAATAGAGCAAAAACAATGTAGAGAATTTATAAGCCAACCTCAATTAGTTAAAAAATTAGTTTCGAACTGAAGCTTAGGTGATTGACCCATCACTATCTTTTAGCAAAAATATATATCGGGCAGACAGATAAGTCCGTGCCTTGAAATCAAGTTAAACGCACAATGATTTTTGCAAACAGCTTGTTTTACTTCTACAAACGTGACCTACAAGTCATCAAGGAAGCAATTCTAACATTGCACCAAAACTTGCCCTCTATATCTTCACTGGTATACGCACTAATACTACAGCTGAGCAAGAGACTTATGTTAGGATCAGAAAGGTTCCTCAACGTTGTTTATCATGCAATTATACCCAAAACTGACAGATTGGCTATATAGTAGATATTATACTAAGTTTTATACAAGGAAGTTTCTCTACTTCCTGGAACTTAAATTCTGGCCCCTACTACCTGGAACATAAATTTTATCAATTTCCAGATTCTGAATGGTCTTTTTGTTGTTTTTAACTTTCTTCCTTTTATTTTTTTTTATTTTCTTGGGGGGGATGATAATTGAACAGTAAGTTATGTAAATCTGAGGGAAGACCTCCAGTTAACATTGTCACCAAAGAAAGTTAACACAAGAAGACAGAACTTTCACAGAATTTAGGAGTTCAATCAAAGATAACGATCATCATGGTGAAGCTAATGTATACACAAAAATGGAGAGAATTCAACTCCATTAAGTGATGATGTACCAAATTGTTACTGCTGCAGACACTTTGAAACACAAGGTTGATAATATGGCTAGACTCAAAAATGCTACGACGGGAAATGGCACCAGAAGTGCCAACCTTGTGCCATTACCAACAGTATGCTAGTCCCTGATAAATATGCAGAATGCAACAGCTTAGGCACAACAACAGCGACTCACTGTTAGATAGAGCAGACAACTACAAGCAGTAGCATATGCCAAACTTGCCAGGACGAACTTACTTTGCTTCTCAATAACTTTTTCATCCATACAAACACAATAGAAAACCAGAGAAAGATGCTTAATTGTTTCAGCATCTGTTTAAATTTTCAATTTCCCTCTTTGTCTAGCGTTACAGAACCACAAAATGAAATGGGCCTGAATAGAGAGAAATGGTTTCAAGTATTCACTCCGCTGACCCCAACTACTTTGGTGTAACGGTTATTACTTCATTGACAGGGGCAGATCTAGTGAATAAGTTACAGGTTCATTACACAGTAGTTTCGGCTTAGACCCTACATATGTTTTACAAAAAATCACTAAATAAGTAAAAATAACAGATTTGGAACCCAGTAAATTAGATGAGGTAGTAGAACTCCTAATTCGAACTCATATAGTTCAAATGCTGCATCCGGCTCTGTTGATTGAGTTATAGTTAACGACAAGCCCTAATTTTGACATTTTGGCCTTCTACAGATTTAAAACCCTAAAATTGCACAACAAAACAAAACAGGCCCAACTCATCATTTAACCACTGTACTAAAACCCTAGATGCTATATGCAATACCTTTCGTAAGGCTGTGGCAAGCTCGCCTCTTGTAAAATTAGCCGCAGCAGCCGTGGTCAACGGAATACCATTACGGAACTGGTACAACGCCACATTTTTCTGTACATACTCCGTGAACTGAGCTCTGTAATTTCACCCAAAAAATACTCAAAAACTCAACATAAATAAAAAGTTCATGGTAATCGAAAATATGATAATTGAATCTAGGAAATATAACCTGTCGCCGGCTTCACCGCTCGCGCCCATGAGCTTGTGAGAATCGAGGATCATGATTTTGTCTTCGTTGGATTTGTGAACCAGTATACTGTGCACCGCGGATGAATCTGCCACCACCAGGGCAAATCCGTTGCCCACCATCCCGAACACGCACTCCATCTTCTTCTAGGAAAAAGTTCTGAGGATTTCTCACACACAAATCTGAGGTTTGGTTTCGAATAAGAGCTTTGAAGGCGTTTGTCTTGGAGAACAAGCAGAGTTAAGGAGAGTTTGCTTCAATTTTGAGTTAATTGCATTTTGCTCTCTATATCTTAATCATTATTATATCAAACTACCTTACACTTTTTAAAATTTAGAATTCTACTACACCAACTTTAATTTATTTCTATGACTATGATTTACTTATTCATAAATGGCAAAATACATAAGTTACCCCCTAAATTATGGACCAAATCCCCGTTACATACTTTTTGACCCCCGAAAAGCATATTACATACCCAACCTTTTGAAAGTGTATCAAAGACACCCCACTTTTTTCTTGACCAGTTGTCAAAACATGTGTGATGTCACGCACCAATAAAATCATGACACGTGTCATTAGTTTTTATTAGAAAATAAAATACTTAAAATTACCCTAACCTTCTCTTTTCCATCTCCTTTTGGCATCCCTTTCATCTCCATTGCCGTCGACTGTATTAGAACCATCATCTTCCGATTTCAAACCAAAAATTAGGAGCCTACAAAACTCGACAGAACAAATCAAACCAGACATGGATGACAGAATAGAGAATCCAATCAACAACAGGAACAATGCGAATGACTAAACAATCAGGGTGTGGTGCCTCTTGTACCAGAAGCAACATTATATGGTTGGGCACAAACCACTAACAATATGGCAACCGCAGTTGCAGTCCCTCAGATACAAGCGGAATCATTTCAAATCATAGACAACATGCTACATTTGTTGCGGAACAAGGGACTATTCTAAAGGTCATACATTGACGATCCCCAACAGCATCTGAAGAATTTCCTGTCGATATGTGTCACGCAAAGGCAACCTAATGTTACGCCGGAAGCAATAAAGTTGTTGTTGTTTCCATTCTCGATGACAGGAGAAGCTCATATTATGCTTAATTCACTCCCCAAAAACTCCATCACTACTTGGGAGGAATTATCCAAGCAATTTTTGAACAAGTTCTACCCACCCAATAAAACTGCCAAACAAATTAATGATATACTGAGCTACAAGCAGAGACCGCTAGAATCAGTACAAGAAACGTGGGAGAGGTTCAAGGGTATGCTGGTTAAGTGTTCACATCATAGCATTCCAGATCAGATGTTGGAGCAGAGATTCTACATGGGACTAGCAGACGACTTAAAGGCTAATGTTGATGCTTCAGCAGGTGGAGCATTTTTTAGTAAAACACTCGGAGAATGCAAGATCCTACTTGATAAGATGGCCCGAAACTCAGGATGGATGAAAAGAGACACTAGGATCACTCTGGTAGTTCACTCAGTAGCTTTGGACCCAAACAACTCATAGTTGCAAATATGGCCACTCTAATGACGCAAATGAGTATCCTCACCAAAAAGATTGATGAATCAGGCCAGAAGCAGCAGGTACACATAGTTGACGCAACTAATGGGGGTTATGTACACCATGAATTAATCAACCATATGTTTGCTCGTGGAGTGCGGAAGGTGACAACCAACACTATCAGGAAGATATGAACTATATAGCCAACTATGGGGGACAGAGGCAAGGTGGTCAGAATTGGGGACAACAGAATCAACAATATAGACCAGCACAATAGCAGTTCAATAACAACAACAATCTTGGAGCTATGTGACCACAGGGTCAAGTGGTGCCTTACCAAAGCAACAGGGTTACAACTAGCAAAATCAACAGCTGGCTTATCAACAACCTCAACAACAATAGATTATGAGACGAGATAATGGGTTTACTGAACTTAAGGTAATGCTGGACAGCAACAACTGATTGGGTCCACAGGAAAAATGCAACAGAGAGTGGACTCGCATGTATCAGCGATACAGGGTATTGAGATGCAATTATGATAGATTTATATGGCTCTAAACAATCGTCCCCAAGGGACTACCTGCAGACACACAAGCCAATCCAAAAGAACAGGGTCTGAAACAACTTATGGAAGTGAGTTTACGAAATGGTAGAGACCTAGATCTGGAGCAAGAGATTGCTCGCGGAAGCCAACCTACTGAAACACTTGTGTCAATACCCATTGAGATAGATGATTCAACAGGTTTAACTGAGGTGACGGTACAACATGCACAAGAGAGCATAAACAAAGAAAAAGAGGTTTCTAAGGAAACTGAGGTAGCATAAGAAACGACAATAGAAGCAGTGCATAAGCAGGTTAAAACTCATTTCACAGGAAAGAAACGGCCTCCACCACCATTCCCATAGAGAGTGACCAAATATCAAAAGGATGAGCAATATAAGAAATTCATAGAGATGCTGAAACAAATACAGGTGAACATTCCACTAATTGACACTTTGCGGGAAATGCCTGGGTATGACAAAATGATGATGGATTTAATGTCTCGCAAATTCGACTTCCAAGACCTGTCCATTGTTACACTGACACAGACCTGTAGTGTAGTCGACGAGACCTATAGCTGAGAAGTTATCAGACGTAGGGAGTTTCACAATCCCATGCACGATAGGCAGCTATGCTTTTGCTAAAGCATTATGTGATTTGGGGGCAAGCATAAACTTGATGCCCTTGGCTATCTACAAAAGGTTAGGCATTGGAAGAGCTAGACCTACGTCCATGTTACTACAGCTAGCCGACCGGATAGTGAAGAGACCCTCTGGTATCCTTGATGAAGTATTAGTACAGGTTGGGAAGTTTGTGTTCCCATCAGGTTTTGTCATTCTAGACTGTCGGGTTGACGAGGAGATTCCCATAATTTTTGGAAGACCATTCTTGGCCACTAGGAAAGCTTTAATTGACTGTGAAACTAGAGAGCTCAAAATGAGATTAAATGATGAAGAAATAACATTCAACGTGCATAAATCTATGCAGCGACCAAGTGAATTTGGTAACTGCTCTCTAGTAGAAGTCGTGGATGTAATTGTGGAGGAGGAAGATGAGACATTGAACGCTAAAGACCCACTGGAAGCCTGTCTCATGAACTTAGATGAAGTAAATGGAGAGGATTGGCGGAGTGGATGCTGGCTATTGAAGGCCAAGGGTTTTGGAAAAGAGAGCTCGATTTTGAGCCTTTGCACTTAGAAGAAAGAAAAATTCATACAGCTAAGCCATCGATAGAAGAACTACCAAAGTTGGAACTGAAGCTGCAACCACCTCACCTCAGGTATGCTTTCGTGGGACCTAACTCAACTTTACATGTTATTATCTCATCTGGTTTGTTAGATGTGCAGAAAGAATAACTTTTGTAGGTATTGAGTAAGTGCAAAACTGCAATTGGTTGGACCATTGCAGACATTAAGGGTATCAGCCTGGCCTTCTGTATGCATAAGCTTCTACTGGATGATGACCATAAACCTTCCAGAGAACATCAAAGAAGGATGAACCCCAATATGAAGGAAGTGATAAAGTGGTAGATGCAGGGATAATTTTCCCCATCTCCGATAGCAACTGGATCAACCCAGTCCAATGTGTGCCTAAGAAAGGTGGGATGACTGTAGTGCAAAACGATAACAATGAGTATATATCAACAAGAGCAGTCATGGGATGGCGAATTTTTATGGACTACATAAGATTGAACAAGGCCACTGTCGCGCCCCCTTTTTCCCTCTCCTTTCGGGTCGGTCAGGGTTTTGACATTATTGAGACAACTCGTTTCCTTTTGGGAAAGGGGTATATAAATGAATTATGGTGCGTTAGGGAACCTACTAAGGTTCATTTATAACACAACTTGGATAACCAGAGATTGGGTAAGGGCTTGAAATTACTTTGAGGGGAAGGTGTTAGGCACCCCTCAAAGTCCACAACTGTGGTGCCCCGCCAAACAAACTTTGTGAATTCAAACAAGTAACAAGTAGGTAATCAAAGAGTATACATGTTGACAACTAAAGGCTTTGATAAGACTCGCGGTCTAAGCACATGTAAAATTTAAAAGATTTAAAGTCTAGGCACGTGTATAAGGTTTTAAAAAGGATTAACATCCTAAGCATACATATATAAGGAATAGGGGAGTCCTAAGTTGTTTATCCTATAGGATCACATCAATGTAATTCCCGGTAATCACTCCTCAATGAGGGGCTACACGTGGAATTAGCACACTGGCCATCACATCAATATCTATCCTTTGTCCCACCCCTTAGTGGTTATTAAGAGAGTTTTTGTTTAACGATCTCTATGTGTGTTGTTACCCGTCCCTTCTTAATGGCCTTGGAGGAAGTTAGGACCTCTAATATGGGCAGTTCTAGACATAACCCCTAAAGTTTTTTAAAAGAGAAAATTCTAGGCGACAGGTAAGAACACATAAGACTTTGACAGATAAATACAGAAAAGAAGCAGTTAAGGGGGCCCAAGTTTACCTCCACAAATAATGCACATAAACAACACGTCTCAAACAAAAACAAGAGGAATTTTTATTAGATAGGATCCTAAGTCATGATGTCTAAGTGAATATCAGAACACAAAATATGCAGCTTTGTTTTATAAACTCAAAAGCCAGGGGCCCTAATCAGTTTGCCTACTGATTTTAAGCTTGTTAGCTATCAAGCAGTAAACACAAAGAGAAAAAAAAAATAGTTTTCCAGTTTTTATAAAGGTCGAGTACCTAAGGCTTGCCTAGGCGTGGGATCATGCGCAATAATCACCAGAGTTATTAAAACAGTTTAGAGGTTGTTTTACCTAAAGCATGTTGTTCTAAGTATTATGACTTTGAGAATACAGGGATTGTTACAGTTTTATTTAACACATGATAATCGTACGTGAGACTGTTTTATGTCCTTTTTCATGCATCAGTAGCTTAACTAGCCATTTAAAGAGACCCTAGAGCATGGTATCTAATACGCACATATAAAATGCAGAATCCCTAAAGCATAATTTCTAAATGCACAGAAATTTATAGAGTTGTTAAGCAAGATTCATGTAGCGACGGTTTACATTGGTTATCCTAAGAATACGATTCCTAAGTGATAGTCATAAATATGCACCAATGTCAATTGAGATGATGAAGAGGTAAACCTAGGAACGTGATATCTAGTGCAAGTGACATAATTTATAAAGGCATGATTTCTAAATGCACAGAACATGAGTTATGAATGCATATGAGTAACAACTTTATGTTGATGCTGTTTTTTAACCTAGGAGTAGTATTTCTAAGTGATTATCACAAACATGTATAATTGTCACATAAGATGCTGAAGTAGTAAACCTAAGGACATGATATCTACACATTGACATTCATATATATAGCTGGATGGATACTCGGGGTATAATCAAATCTCCATTTGCCCAGAATATAGAGAGAAAACATCATTCACCTGTCCATATAGCGTCTACGCCATTCGGAGGATGCCGTTCGGCCTATGCAATGCATCCGCCATATTTCAAAGGTGTATGATGGCCATCTCACTGATATGGTAGAGGACATCATGGAGGTCTTTATGGATGATTTTTCGGTTGTGGGAGACTCATTCGATGACTGCCTAAGGAATTTGAAAAGAGTGCTGAAAAGATGTGGGGAGACTAATTTGGTACTCAATCGGGAAAAGTATCATTTCATGGTACATGAAGGTATAGTCTTGGGGCACCTAGTGTCGAGTAAAGGCATTGAGGTAGATCGTGCAATGGTTGATGTGAAAAGCTTCAATCATCCACTTCCGTCGCAATAAGAAGTGTCTTTGGCCATGCCGACTTCTATAGACGATTTATAAAAGATTTTTCCAAAATTGCTAACCCTTTGTGTAAATTTCTTGAAAAAGATCACCCTTTTGTGTTTTCTAATGACTGTAGGGTAGATTTTGAGGAATTGAAGTAGAGGCTGGTGACAACACCTATCATAGTTGCACCTAAATGGGAGCAACCATTTGAGTTGATATGTGATGCAAGCGACTATGCTGTGGGAGCAGTTCTTGGGCAGCGCCAAGACAAAGTCATGCATCCAATATATTAATCAAGTAGAACTTTGAGTGGTTCCCAACTAAATTATATGGTGACTGAGAAGGAGATTCTAGCACTGGTGTTCGCATTTGACAAATTAAGGTCATACCTGATAGGCTCGAAGGTACTTGTTTATACTGACCATGCTGCTCTCAGGTACCTAATTGATAAGAAGGAGTCAAAGCCGCGCCTGATTCGATGGGTGCTACTATTGCAAGAATTTGACTTGGAAATCCCTGACCTAAAGGGAACAAAAAACCAAGTGGCTAATCACTTGTCTAGGCTGGAAGGAGCCGAAAAGAAGGTTGAGGTGGAAGCGATTGTGGAGACTTTCCCGGATGAACAACTACTAACCACGAGTCTTGAGGTAGCTCCATGGTATGCAGACATTGCAAACTACCTAGCAAGTGGTATTGTTCCCTATGACCTTTCCTCTATTCAAAAGAAAAAGTTCTTTCGTGACTGTCGCATGTATTATTGGGATGAGCCTTATATGTTTAGGATTTTTGTTGATAACATGCTTCGGAGATGTATCCGCGAGATAGAACAATATTCTATTTTGCAGGCTTGTCATGCGTCACCATATGGTGTCCATTTCGGGGGAGTAAGGACATATGCGAAAGTGCTAGAATCGGGCTTTTACTGGCTCACATTGTTCAAAGATGCACACTTATGGGTGAAGGGTTGTGACGAATGCCAACGAACTGGTAATATTTCCCGTCAACATGAGATGCCTATGAACCCAATTCAGGAGGTAGAAGTGTTTAACATATGGGGAATCGATTTCATGGGGCCTTTCGCCAGCTCATATGGAAACAAGAACATACTCGTAGTTGTGGACTACGTGTCAAAATGGGTGGAGGTTGCAGCGCTCCCTGCAATTGATGCAAAGGGGGTAAATGGTTTTTTTAGAAAAATATATATTCACCCCATTTGGAACTCCAAGGTAAATGATCAGTGACGGAGGCACTCACTTCTGTAATCGAGCCTTCGCAAAGTTGTTAGAAACGTATAGAGTATGCCACAAGGTTGCCACCCCATATTACCCGCAAGCGAGTGGGCAAGTGGAAGTTTCGAACAGAGAGATACAGAGTGTTTCGACATAGACTGTGAGTGCTACAATAACAGATTGGGCGAGAAAGTTAGATGATGCATTCTGGGCCTATAGTATCACTTTCAAAACTCCGATTGGCATGTCGCCGTACAAATTGTTGTTTGGGAAGGCGTGTCACTTACTGGTGGAGTTGGAGCATTCAGCTTTGTGGGCATTGAGGCAGCTGAAATCTCAATATAGAAGATGTGGGCACAAGTAGAGTCACGGAGTTACACGAGCTTGATGAGTTCCGCTACCACGCTTTTGAGAGCACAAGACTATACAAGGAAAGAATCAAGACGATGCATGACAAAAATATTCTTGAGTGGAGTTTTAAACCCAGATATACGGTATTGCTATACAATTCAAGATTGAGGTTATTTTCGGGAAAATTAAAGTCAAGATGGTCAGGACCATTTAGTGTGGTAGAGTGTCACGACCCAAATTTACCCTCCAAACGGTCTCGTGACGGCACCTAGTCTCTACGACTAGGTAAGCCTAAATTGCGGAAAATAAGACAAATAATAACAAAAACAGTAAAGATGAAGTAATACTATAAAATTTAGCCGCTCGACATCTACAACTTTTACTTTCCCAAAACCCGGAATGTCACAAATCACAAGATTTATTCGACTATAGCTCTATACAACGGAACAAAGAAAAAGTGTATATGTATATCTCCTAAGTCTGTAGTAGAGTAGATGGGGACACGTGGGATTCTGCGGACGCTGCAGAATTACCTCGCGGTCTCCTAACAGTTGTTGTAGTACTCCTAGCCAAAACGCTATGTACTGATACCTGGATCTGCACATGGGGAAAACATGTGCAGGAAAGGGCGTGAGTACTCCACATTCGGTACTCCGTAAGTGCCAAGCCTAACCCCAGTCAAGTAGTGACGAGGTCAGGTTAAGGCTCTACTGAATTTGAAAATAAGACAGTTATAAGTTTGAACAGTGGCATATAAATAGCTAAAATAAGCAGAATTTAAAGGAAAATAATAAAGAAAAGCCCTCGGCTCAGCACAACATATATCTCAACAGCAAATATGCAATGCAGTACAAGGGGAAAGCTCCCGGATCTCAGTCCGTACTCCCAATTTAAATTATGCTATGCAGTACAGGGGGAAAGCTCCCGGATCTTAGTCTGTAGTCCCAATTTAAATATGCAATGCAGTACAGGGGGAAAGCTTCGGATCTCGGTCCGTAGTCCCAATTTAAATATGAGATGCAAAATCCTATCGGATACGGCTTAATTAAATAATTCAAGAAAACAATAGGCAAGAATAAGGTAAAACTACCTAAGCATGGAGCAAATAGTAGCAAGTACGGGGAATTCAAGTGATAACGGGTAGGCATGCTCATTATTATGCTAACTAATCCGTTATAACATGAAGCAGTAGTATAGGAATGAAATGAGTTATTTCATGGAAGAAGAAGCGGGAATTTAGCAACCATGATCCGTGTACGCACTCGTCACCTCACGTACACGGCGCCCACATAGTAAAATCAGTATAAAAATGCCTAAGGGAAATCCCCGACACAGAGTTAGGCAAGCCACTTACCTTGACTGCGCTAATAAACTCAATACCACACTCTTGCCACGAGTATCCGACTCCGGGTGGCCCAAATCTATTCAATTCGATTTCATAATGTAAATATCACTTCAAGGGAACAAAATAGCTAATTATTTCTAAGCTAATACGCGAAATTAGAAAATTTGCCCAAAAAGTTCCCCGGGTCCACGTCTCGGAATCGGGTAAAAATCATATTTTCCGGTCACTCATTCACTCACGAGTCTAACCATATAAGAATCTCTCAAATCGGAGGTCAAACACCCAATCAAAACTCAATAATTTGGTCTATGAAGTTCATCCTATTTTTCCCCATTTTCTACCCAAAACGTTCGAAATTAAAGGTGGGATTTAAGATTGGAATCATGGAATTTGATTTATGATGGATAGAAATCACTTACCCGAGTTACCCAGGTGCAAAAGTCCTCAAAAATCGCGTTTCCCGAGCTCCAAAATCAAAAATGGTGAAAATAACATAAACCCTCGGAAGTGGGTTTTTAATATTCTGCCCAGGTATTGCCTTATGCGATCGCGTACAATGCATCGCGATCGCGGAGAGTAATCTCCCACGCGCCCAGGACTCCTCTTACGCGAATGCGTATATAGGACTGCGATCGCGGACCCTCCAACCCATCTCTTTGCGATCGCATTTGGGACCTCGCGACCGCACAGGACAATTGATGAAACTCCCTCAGACCACGGATACACTACGCGATCGCAACCTGGGACATGCAATCGCGAAGGCTAAACTTCCAGCATAATGCGATCGCGGACTTCATCTTGCGATCGCATAGAATAACTCCAGGCCTCCCCTCATTTACCTTATGTGATCGCGGAATGGGACTTGTGATCGCAATGAACAAAAAGCTGCTGGTGAAAAACCAGCAAAACCAGCACAGAGTTTTAGGCCAAAAATGCCCGTTTGGGCACCCGAAACACACCCGAGGCCCCCGGGGACTCAACCAAAACTACCAATCAACCCCAATAATTCATTCAAACTTGGTCGAGCCTTAAAAACACGCCTCATAACATCAAAATCATCAAATATGCGTAGATTCAAGCCTAGGAACTTATGAAATTTCTAAAATCCACATCTGATGCCGAATCACATCTAAACTCATTCGAATGACCTCAAATTTTGCACACAGGTCATAAATGGAATTACGGAGCTGCTGTCGCTTTCGGAATTCCATTTCGAGTCCGATATCAAAATCTCACCTATCGGCCGAATTCACCGAAATTCCAACTTTCGCCAATTCAGGCCTAAATCTACAACGGACCTCGAAAATACATTCCGAACACGCTCCTAACCCCAAAATCACCCAACGGGGCTAACAGAGTCGACAGAATTTCATTCTGGATCCATCTTCACATAGTTCTAGCAACGGCCCAATTTCTAAAGCTAAATTCCATATTTATGAACTAAGTGTCCAAAATCACTCCGGATTTCACCACTCAACGCTTCGGCAAGTTTCAATAGCATAAATAGATATGGGAGAAGTAGTTATTTGGGGATCGGAGCGCTAACTCTCAAAATGACTGACCGGGTCGTTACATAGAGATTCACCCAACCCGAGTCGTAGAGATTGATGCAGCAAATGATTCTCGCACGTTAGAGTCAATGGGCACATGTTAAAACATTATTTGGGCATGGATGATGCGAAAGTAGTGCAAAAGTAGGAAATTTGCGGACGCCATCAGATCTACCTCGTGTCTCCGAATAATAATGTCTGCTCCTAAAATCTCCTAACTCTAACCAGTACCTGGATCTGCATAAAAGAGTGCAGAGTGTAGTATCGGTACAACCGACCCTATGTACTGAGTAAGTGTCGAGCCTAACCTCGGCGAAGTAGTGATGAGGCTAGGACAAGACACCATATAAAACCTATATATTTCATGCTAGCAGGAATACAGTAATTAAGGAATTAAAAACAACAATAATGGGAAGGGAACTTGCGATGGAAATTTTTTAATATAAGGAATGAGAAAAAACAATAAGACAAAGCAGATAGTGATCCTTTAAGGTTTTCAAAGATAACTATGATGTGGACAGAAATCATGTACGAGGTCCACGCCACGGATCACTGCACTTATGCAATGAAAGGGATGGAAAGGTGTTGTAAATGTGCAACGAACTAGGTTTAGTCTATTGGAAATTAGGAAAATGTATTGACCCAACTGCTGCTTATTTTACTGAAATTATATACCCTATAAGGAGAAAATTCACATAGAAATATGAACAACGTTATTTGGATAACTATCTTTGAATCTCTGGATAAAAACAAAGTCAAGGAGGAAGCAGGCAAATGACATCGTTAATTCTTTTCTTTTTTTTATGAAATTTATTAATACTAGTGGTTACTACAGTCTACAACTAATAATTATGTGATTTGTTTTGTCAATACTGCCAAATCTTAGTTTGATATGTCCCTCAAATATACGCCCATTAATTTTAGCAATTAAAAATAAAAAGGAAACTTGCACGGCATCACCCTTCGTGTTTTTACTCTCAGCCTCACCAAAAAATAAATAGAATACATGGCATCACCCTTCCTGCTTTTAATCTCATCCTCACCAGATTATAATTTAAGAATGCACGGCATCACCCTTCGTGATTTACACTCTTACTCACAATATAATTAAATTATGCACGACATCACCCTTCGTGCTTTACACTCTTCCTCGCAATATAAATAAATCATGCACGACATCATCCTTCGTGCTTTTACTCTCTCATAATAATGGCACGGCATCATCCTTCGTGCTTTTAATTACATTAATATGGCACAACATCACCCTTCGTGCATTAACACTCACCATTTCGGCACGGCATCACCCTTCGTGCCTTAACACTCACTCACAATATCACGCACGGCATCACCCTTCGTGCTTTACACTCTTTCTCACCCAAACAATGAAATGACAGCATCCCAACAAGGAAATCAACAGTATAAACAATAATAGAAACCATAACATCCCAGCAAGGGAGCCAATGATAGAATTAATATCATCCTGGCAAGGAAAACAGCTATAACCAATATCGCTTAATTAATTACTTCACGAAATAATTCTCAACTTGAACCAATGCTCAGCAATAGGCAATACCATCAACATGGATAATTATCAAATTAGACATAGGCGCTTACAAAGTTTGATGTGCCATCGACTTTTTCTGGAAATCGAAACTCCAATTTGTGATTGATGTGCCATCGACTTGGTCTCCTATTTGTATCAAGTGGCTCCTGCATTATTATAGCGGGTTGTGACTCTTAAATTTATTATTTCATATATTTTCACATAAAGGCTTACCAGATTCACACCCGAACTGCGCAAATATTTCGACATGAATAAAATTAATGTTTTAAGGCTAATGAGCCGGGAATGGTGTCTTAAATCATAAGATGACCCTTTGGGTCATCACAATCTCCACCTCTAAAACAAACATTTGTCCTCGAACGGACATAAAAAAGTACTTGAACTGGCGAACAAGTGTGGATATCTACTCTGCATGTCCGACTCGGACTCCCAAGTAGCTGCCTCAACTGGCTGACCTTTCCACTGCACTCGAACTGAAGGGAAATTCTTGGACCTTAACTGACGAACATGTCGGTCTATAATGGCTACCAGCTTCTCCTCAAAAGTCAAATCCTTGTCCAACTGGACAGAGCTGAAATCTAACACGTGGGACGGGTCACCATGATATTTCTGAAGCATAGACACATGGAATACCGGATGAACTGAGGATCGCCCTGGAGGCAATGCAAGTCTATAAGCAACCTCCTACACTCTCTCGAGAATCTCAAATGGCCTGATATACGTAGGGATTAACTTGCCCTTCTTCCAAAATCTTATAACACCCTTCATGGACTATACCCGAAGTAATACCCTCTCTCCAACCATGAATGCCACATCACGAACTTTATGGCCAGCATAACTCTTTTGCCTGGACTGAGTTGTAAGAAGGTGATCCTGTATAATATTGACCTTTTCCAAGGCCTCCGGAACTATGTCTGTACCCAACAACTGAGTCTCTCCCGGCTCAAACCACCCAACTGGCAATCTGCACCGCCTACCATATAACGCCTCCTAGGGAGCCATCTGAATGCTCGACTGGTAGCTATTATTATAGGCAAACTCCGCTAACGGCAAAAGCTGATCCCAAGAACCTCCAAAGTCAATAACACAGGCGCGGAGCATATCCTCCAAGATCCGAATAGTACGCTCGGACTGCCCGTCCGTCTGAGGATGAAATGATGTGCTCAACTCAACCCGTGTACCCAATTTACGCTGAACTGCCCTCCAAAAGTGTGAGGTAAATTGCGTACCTCGATCAAAAATGATAGACATAGGCACACTGTGAAGGCGAACAATCTCTCGAATATAAATCTCTACCAACCTCTCCGAAGAGTAAGTACTTGCCATAGGAATGAAGTGCGTTGATTTAGTGAGCCTATCCACAATAACCCAAACAACGTCGAACTTCCTCTGAGTCCGTGGGAGCCCAACAACGAAGTCCATAATGATACGCTCCCACTTCCACTCAGGTATATGTATCTGCTGAAGCAAACCACCGGGTCTCTGATGCTCATATTTTATTGTTGACAATTTAAGCGACGAGCCACATACACAACAATGTCCTTTTTCATCCTTCTCCACCAATAATGCTTCCTCAAGTCCTGGAACATTTGCCTGCACCTGGGTGAATAGAATACTTAGAACTGTGAGCCTCCTTAGGATCAACTCACGAAGCCCATCTACATTAGTCATACACACTCGACCCTACATCCTCAAATCACCGTCGTCTCTAACTGTAACCTTCTTGGCACCACCGTGCCGAACTGTGTCCCTAAGGACCATCAAGTGCGGGTCATCATCCTACCGATCTATGATACGCTCGAATAAGGAAAACCGAGCGACTGTACAAGCTAAAATACGGATGGGCACAATATCCAATCTCACAAACTGATTTGCCAAGGTCTGAATGCCAACGGTCTCTCACCGACTGGAACAAATGCAAGGCTGCCCATACTCATCGCCTTCCTACTCAATGCATCGGCCACCACATTGGCCTTCTGTGGATGATATAATATAGTGACGCCATAATATGTTATTAACCCTAACAACCCCCCTCTGTCTCAAATTAAGATCCTTCTGCTTGAACAAGTACTAAAGGCTGCGATGATCCGTGAAAACCTCACACGGCACGCCATAAAGATAGTACCTCCAAATATTCAATGCGTGAACGATGGCTGACAACTCTAAGTCATGGATATGGTAGTTCTTCTCATGGGCTTTCAACTGTCATGACGCATACGCAATCACCTTTCCATCTTGCATCAATGCTGCTCCAAATTCAATACAAGATGCATCACAATACACCATGAAAGAACCTGAACCTGATGGTAACACTAACACCGGTGCTGAAGTCAAGGCTGTCTTGAGATTCTGAAAGCTTGCCTCACACTTGTCCGACCATTTGAATGGAATACCCTTTTGACTCAATATGATCTTAATAGTTGTTCATAGTCAATTACAGAATCATCAAGTAACTTCACGTTAACAATAATCTCCTTTCAAACCTTCACAATACTGATAACGAGATGCGATGAATGAAGAACTCATAATTATTTACCCGAATTAACGTGTCTCATTTAACGCCACACGAGCGGCACATTCCTTGGAGGTCAAAGTAAAATAATTATAACGCGGATCTGGCAAATTATGCACAGATAATTTATTTATTTATTTATTTATTTACTTATTATTAGTATTACTTTTATTATTATTATTTATTCATTTATTATTATGATTATTATCATTATTTTATATATAAATTGTTGAATAAGCCTAACAGGCATGTCTCCCCACCAGTATTATAGTAAAAAATTTTAATTCACAAGGGAGACTTTAAACACAGGAACTTCCATCACAAGGACCTCGTCCTTACATAACTTCCATCGCGGCTCGTAGGCCGATTTAAACATACTGAATCATATTAAAATGCGAGGATCTCGCCCTCAGTTCTGAATCACAAGTAATATGCACATCTCAAATCGAAACATACCATTTTCTTCTTTCAAATATTTTCCGTTAAACAAAATTACAACACGTAATGATAGACACAGCTATCTCCACAGAATTTCTCAATACAAGTATTCACATAAGTAGATTTTTGAGTTACGAAGCTCACCCGAGAGTAGATCATATTAGAAGAATTTTATTAGTTACGCATAATCGTATTAAGTTCAGGAAATCATCACTTTATAATAATTAGAGATTGTTCTTGTAATGACACCATTTAATGTAACGACCACAGCCATACCATAGAAAATATACCAACAGGCTGGGTCTCCACCTCTAGGAGTCTGAACTCCACCTTTGATATGTAAGTTGAGTTGCAACTGCAATGGGGCACGTATCCTGAGTGCTCTGATGAAATATTACTCTCCCAAGTCTAGGACAATTTCTACCACTAGCCAACATAAAGTATCAACTTGCCCTGAGTCGCAAAATTTTTTACAGTCATAATTGAGTCCTTTAATGAGTTTGTGGACTTGCTCTTTGGCTATATGAACCGAAGTAGGAGTATGACGGCTAACTTATCGAACTTGATGGCATATTCTTCCACCGTCGTAGTGACCTGACGCAACCGTTCAAACCCTATGCGCCACACATTATGGAGATTTCGAGAAACAAACTCTTTCAGAAGCATTTATGAGAACTAAGTCAAGTAGTTGGTGTTGTAATGGCTGGTCGCCCTATTCGTAGGCTTGCCTCAACCACCGACGACCAAATTCTTCTTTACCATGTTGACTCAACACGCTAAGCTACCCCACGTATTCATATACTCTTCGTTATTCTTTGGGGTAACTCTTACCCCTATTGATGCACAATGATCACAAAAGTAAAGCTCTATACAGATAAATCTTGGCGCGAACCACACAGTCTAGGAGCTCGTCAAGCATTGTACTCCCTCTGGTGCACCCCAAAATCCGCAACCGTGACTTCCACGCTGAGTATACCTTCTATAGATTTAAAGTTGGTTATATAACTCCTTTGTTACTGAGGTATATGGTTATTAAGAAGGTAGACATACTGCAAGTCTCAACTTTATCTCTTGCAAAATCTCAGGCATTATACATTCCAAGCCAAAACCGATATAATACATGACCCCGCAATCTATTCCTTGACGGTGGACTTCCCTACTTGGCACGAAGTCATAGGTCACAACGTCTGATAATAAACAATGTTAAATTCCACAGCTCATATAAATCAACCCGATGCCAAGGTCCGTTGCACCCCTACATGATTCACTAGGTGATCTCTCATTACGTCCGCATCTTCAGTTAGAGCCACAACTGGTCTAGTAATCACATAATCTTCCCACCACCTCTTGGTGGAATCCGTCATCTGAAACACAGCAAAATCAACCCCATTGCTTTCAAATATTCCATTGTTATGCAATACTGGAGTAGCTATGAATCCTTATGGAATCTGGACTATTCCAACATGTACCGGCTGAGCTAGAACCTCTGCGTCTAGATCCATTTGAGACTGTACAATAGGTGCTGATGTTCGAGCTTTAGACTGAGCTCTGCTTCTATCTCTTCCCCTAATCGTAGCTGTCGTTGGGGCTTCATCTCTTGTTCGGTTGTAGACGCTTCGCGTGTTGTCGAGATTTTTGAGAGGACAAGAATAGACAAGTTCAATCATCAATGGTAGAATAAATTCACACGATAGAGTATAATAGAAGTGAAATTGTTCCTAACTTCATAGCCTCTGAGAGATAAGTACAGACGTCTCCGTACCGATCCTTCAGACTCTATCAAGCTTGTTTGTGAATTGTGAGACCTAGGCAACTTAGTGCTCTGGTACCAACTTGTCACGACCCAAATTCCTAACCCGCGGGATCGTGATGGCGCCTAACACCATACTTGCTAGGCAAACCAATGTTAGAGGGATTCGATACTTTAAACAATTAAATTATAACACTAAGTCTGAAGTTATCAAATAATGAATACTAAATAAAATGAGAAATAATCAACGAAACTTGAAGCTAATTATAATATCTAGCAACCCAGGGCGTGGAGTCACAATTCACGAACTACTAAAGAATACTACAAATAATTGGCTCAAGAAATAATGTTTAACTGTTTTGAATCAAATAAAATAATAGTCTAAATAATATAGAGAAAACTCCAGAAAATCTGCGGACGCCAGCAGATCTACCTCGTGTCTCCGAATAATAACGTCTTCTCCTAAAATCTCCTAACTCTGGCCAGTACCTGAATCTGCATAAAAGAGTGCAAAGTGTAGTATCAGTACAACCGACCACATGTACTGAGTAAGCGTCGAGCCTAACCTCGGCGAAGTAGTAACGAGCATAGGACAAGACACCACATAAAACCTATATATATATTCATGCTAGCAGGAATACAGTAATTAAGGAATTAAAAACAACAATAATGGGAAGGAAACTTGCGATGGGAAATTTTTAACATAAAGAATGGGAAAAAACAATAAGACCAAACAGACAGTGATCCTTTAAGATTTTCAAAGATAACTATGATGTGGACAGAAATCCTGTACGAGGTCCACGCCACAGATCATTGCACTTATGCAATGAAAGGGATGGAAATGTGTTGTAAATGTGCAACGCACCAGGATTAGTCTATTGGAAATTAGGAAAATGTATTGACCCAACTGCTGCTTATTTTACTGAAATTATATACCCTATAAGGAGAAAAATCACAAAGAAATATGAACAACGTTATTGGATAACTATCTTTGAATCTCTGGATAAAAACAAAGTCAAGGAGGAAGCAGGCAAATGACATCGTTAATTCTTTTCTTTTTTTTATGAAATTTATTAATACTAGTGGTTACTACAGTCTACAACTAATAATTATGTGATTTGTTTTGTCAATACTGCCAAATCTTAGTTTGATATGTCCCTCAAATATACGCCCATTAATTTTAGCAATTAAAAATAAAAAGGAAACTTGCACGGCATCACCCTTCGTGTTTTTACTCTCAGCCTCACCAAAAAATAAATAGAATACATGGCATCACCCTTCCTGCTTTTAATCTCATCCTCACCAGATTATAATTTAAGAATGCACGGCATCACCCTTCGTGATTTACACTCTTACTCACAATATAATTAAATTATGCACGGCATCATCCTTCGTGCTTTACACACTTCCTCACAATATAAATAAATCATGCACGAGATCACCCTTCATGTTTTTACTCTCTCATAATCATGGTACGACCTCACCCTTCGTGCTTTTAATTTCATTAATATGGCACGGCATCACCTTTCGTGCATTAACACTCACAATTTCGGCACGACATACCTTTCGTGCTTTAACACCCACTCACAATATCACGCACGGCATCACCCTTCGTGCTTTACACTCTTTCTCACCCAAACAATGATGTGACAACATCCCAACAAGGAAATCAACAATATAAACAATAATAGAAACCATAACGTCCCGGCAAGGGAGCCAACAATAGAATTAATATCATCCTGGCAAGGGAAATAACTATAACCAATATCGCTTAATTAATTACTTCAGGAAATAATTCTCAACTTGAACCAATGCTCAGCAACAGGCAATACCATCAACATGGATAATTATCAATTAGACATAGGCAGTTCTTAATGAAAATATCATATAAATCACAGTATACGACTCACGTGCATGCTTGACGCCAACATATAGATACTTGTCACCACACCTATGCGTTGAACATAATACCAACACATAGCAAATAGGACACAACACTTATTCCCTCAAGCTAAGGTTAGACCAAACACTTACCTCAATTCTGCAGGCCACTCACTGCTCAAGTACAACTTTCCTTTAAAATTCACCTCCAATCCACTGGAATTGAGTATCTTCTGTAAAGGTAAAAAAATGCATCACTATACTTCTTTGTTGGAAAGTTGGCAACGGCAAGAGGCTCCAGACCATGTAAACCACGTTCCAACTATACAGGGTATAGAGGAACTATTATAGTACTAAGACTAGATCTAGAAGTAGAAGTAGTGTTTGAAGAAGATTGCCGTGTCAGGAATTGAATTCTCGCATAAATTAGCCTTGTGCAAGCAAATACTATGAATATGGTACTCACCGTAAACCCAATCACAGTCATCACCAAATTCCCAACTGAAGATGTCATCTTTTCCATCTTGATGTTTTATTATTGTCCAATCAAAAGCCCAATAATCAAATATCCAAGAATATAATCTCATGTCTTGATATGTTACTACCATCCGAAATTAATTTTATTGTACCCCAACAATTTGTAATACTTTACTTTAAACAGCACCCAAATTTCTTTTTGTATAGATGAAGCAATTTTTTCTTCTCAATATACCGACTTTCGCATATATTCTCACACTGTCTCCCTGTTTCCCCCCTTATATACTCAACAACAAAGGAAGCTGACTTTACTCTTAAGAAATCCCACGCTGGATTTTCCCCCCCTTTTTTTTCTGGAAATTGAAACTCCAATTTGTGATTGATGTGCCATCGACTTGGTCTCCTATTTGTATCAAGCGGCTCCTACATTATTATAGCGGGTTGTGACTCTTAAATTTATTATTTCATAAATTTTTACATAAAGGCTTACCGGATTCACACCCGACTGCGCACACATATCGAGGTGAATAAAATTAATATTTTAAGGCTAATGAGCCCGGAATGATGTCTTAAATCATAAGATGATCCTTTGGGTCATCACAGTTAAATCAGAGGCAACCCATTGTAATGTTGTATTAATCATGTCGCGATGTTAACAAAGACGCTCGTTGGGAGGCAACCCAATTCGTAGTTGATTTTTAGTATAGTTTGAAACTTTCATTTTGTTTTTAGGTATTAACAAGTTTGCAGGTGATTTTAGGAAAGTCAAGCAGAGTTTTGAGCGTCACATGAAGGAAACCAGATAGGGGAGCTTGCCTCGCGAGGGTTCAGGCGAGGTGCAATTGGCGATGGAGCTCGCGGCGCCTGGGGTGAGGCCAGGTACACCAGTGCTAAGCCTCGCACCGCATGTGTTGAGGCCAGGTACTTCACGCGTCAAGTCGTGCGCCGCAAGTCCCCAGGCTTGCATTAGAGCTGGCGAGGCGAGGGGATATGCGAGAATTAGCTGGTGTCGCCAGGTTAGTATTTTGTTCGATTTTGTTTTTGTAATTTCTTGCCCTTCTTTGACCAGACCTCCCCCACTTAAATGCCTAACATAAAAATGCCCTAACCTAAACAAAGTAAAACCCCAAGGCAAACACTCATACTTCTCCTAGTTCCTCAAACACTCAAGCAAACTCATCTAAGGCAAATCACTGCTCAAAAGGAAAATTCCTCCCTCTCACACACTCACGCCAGTCCACACTTCAAAAACCCCTTCCCTTCACAACTACCATTGAAGACAAGCAATACTTGAAAATTCGTAGGCAATTCAAAGGCAAATCCTTCTTCGTAAAGCATACAATGTATGATTTTTATCTCTATCCTTGGCAATTTCGATTTCGCTGAAGGTATGAAATTAGACACAAAAATTGGAGGCTGTTCTTCATTGCAATAATGTGTTTCGGTATCCCAGCCCTATGAACTCCATAGGAATGGTGTTACAATTGTATGAACACGTGGTACTGCGGAACTCCCAAAACGATTTGGGAGGGTGAGGCAATCCCTCACTCCTACAAGCACTCCCATGGCACTAGTGCATGCTAAGTGTTTGTTATAATGTCTCAATGGCATTACTTGTCCCCCTTGGGAGCCCGAGTCTCCGGGATTAATAGAGTAGTGTTATGTAGTCGTGCACAATGTTAAAATTTTAAGTGTGGGGTGGCTCACATGTAGCCATGTGTCATTGATTAATTCTCATGCTTAGGTAATACAAGGTGAAGTCTGAGTAACCTCGTAAATATTTGCAAATCATGTATTAAGTTCTTAAGTTTGGGGTGGAAAGACCATGTGTGTTAATGTGTAATGCAGTTTTAACTGATTAATGATTACTTGTGTAGGAACAAATATGCCTCTGAGAAAAGACATTGGCAAAGGAAAGGCTACTTTTACTGCTCCGGCTAAAGACAAGGCGACCTCCGCACCTCCCCAAAGAAGAGAAAAGGGGAAGACGGTACCTCCAGTCAGGGTGAAGGAGCACAAGATGTGGCAGCCATGCGTCCACAACACCAAGGCCAATGGGAGTTTGGCATCAGAAGCATACCCCCGCATGCTAAAGATTGGTACATGTGTTGTAGGCCTAAACATGTACGTCCGGAAGCCGTTATTCCATGAGTGCCGACTGCAAGCAAAGTACCAGGCTATTTGGAGGGGCATCCATGACTTGTGGTTGAGCTATGTCTTCAAGAACACGGGGGATATTAATATCAATCTACTGCAGGAATTCTATGCAGGGTTTGATCCACAGGATACCGAACAACTGGTGTCGATTCGTGGACGGTTGATAAACTTTTTAGCCACATCCATATGTAACTTTTTAGGTGCTCCAAATGTTTCTGTGGAGCCGTTTGACTACTATATTCGTTGGACTACATATGGAGAGATGAGACACACGTTATGTGGTGTCAATTCTACGGTTGCGTCGATCCATGATAAGAAAACAAATCGGCACAGGAAGTTCCCCAAAAAGAAGATGAGGTAGGAGGCTCAAGTTTTGTTGAAACTGATTAATGTACGGCTCCTACCGTGCAATCATGGCACGTTCATTAGCCGAGAGAGGAATTGTGTGCTCTACTTCCTCATGATGGGTCAAAGGGAGAATGTGGGTAATCTGATCTGCTACCAAATATCTTTGGTAAGAACGAGTAAGAAGGTCAATAGAATGCTTTGCTAATTTTTTGACTCCGTTTTTAAGTCAAGAGGAGGTTGAGGAGGAGTCAGAGTTTGACCACATCATTGATCAGCCAATACGACAAACAGACATCACTAGTGTCCGAGTGACAGAAGAGACTGCAATGCCATCTTTGACAGGTGCCGAGCACTTTGCTCGTGATGATAGTCGTGCGACCCATCTATATGGGATGATGGATTTGCAGCTGCGGATAGGGGGTCTGCCGGCCACGATTGAGGAGAGGACCTTATTATATAAGTGGTTTCCACTCAACGCGCATGCTCAGCAGCTGGTCGGGCTAGGTGATGGATACAGACTTCCGGATGATGAGGATATTAACACACCTGAGTAGTCCCAGGCTGAGCCAGACCAGTCACACGATGAGGACGATGATGATGAGGAGGAGGAAGCACAAGATGAAGAGTGGGCAGCCTCAGAGGATGAGGGCGACGATGCTGCTTGACCAGGGAGTTTTTCCTTACACTCTACTCATTTTTCTTGTTTTGTCATTTTGTGCATGCATTCAGGACAATGCATGATCTAAGTGTGGGGTGAGGACTTGTAAATATTAGTTTATATTAGTTTTGCTTAGTTATTTGTTTTTTTAGTAAGTTTCATTTTTGTTCTAGTTAATTGTTTTAGTTATTTGTTTATTTAATTGTTTTAGCTATTTGTTTTTAGTTATTTGTTGTTAGTAAGAAAAACAAAAACAAAATAAACAATATATACAAGAAAAAAATTGAAAAAAATTGGGCTCTTCCCGACGATGGATTTCCTAGACAGTTTTCTTGAGGGAAGTAAGTCTAAAGAAAAATACCGAAAAGATTTTCTTGTAGGTAGTGTAGTAATTCCCCTTTGGTTTTTCTTTGGCTCGCAATTCTTTTCCAAAGGTTTTTAGTTGAACCAGGTGTTGTTTGTTTTAATTTTTAGGAGTACGTACCACTGGGTTATGCGTTTAATTGCAACAATATCTCTTAGCTTTGTTATGCCTTGAGAATAGTTAGTATTATGGTTGTGACGCTTAGGCTCGGTTTTTGACTCTAGTATTAGTACCTTAAATCATAGATTCTTAATTTTGCTTAACTGCTTTGACTGGAGTGTCGCGATGAAACCAATCCTAAGTGAGTTATGTGCCATGTATGTGTGAGGTTTTGTATGTATTCTGTGCATTGCATTTGATGTCTAGAACTTGCCCCGTATGTGTGCAAAGCGAAAAAGTAGTCTTGTTCAGTCTAGGAAGTGATATAGGCATTTCTTTGTTAAGCTAGATATATATAGGTTACCCACCTAAATGTTATGTATCGTAGTTAACCCCTTTGAGCCTATAATCTCGTTTCTATGGTAACCACATTACAAGTTGTACCCTTTTGTTTTAATAGACCATATAATTGAACCTTGTCACCTCTCATGAGCACTTGAATTGTGATGAATTATGAAAAAGTTAAAGTGTGGGGTGGTAAGTTGGCTTTTGAGTGGAACAACTGAAATAAGGAGAAAGGTGCATTGTGTTGAAAAAAAATGTCAATAAAAGCCACTTGAAGAGAAAAAAGAGAGAAAAATGATAATAGTGTATTGTATGAAAACTAATTCCTGATGAAGGTGGCTAGTGATATACTTGTGCTTAAAGAAGTATGAGGTAATATAAATTGAAGTGAAGGTGTGTTGGCCCAAGAAAGGAAATAGTTTTGAAGATTGACAAAGGAACTCCGAGATGAACCAGGTCCATCACAGGTGACATAGACTAGCAGAGTCAAAGGCACATGAGATGCACATGCAGGAGATAAATGTGTTATGGTAAAATTGAGATATCTTCTGATCGAAAAGATTTCAAAAAAGAAATGCTTGAAGGACTCCTTATTCAATAAGAACAGAATCAAAGATAAGGATGGATTTAGGAGTTGAGTTTGACTAGAACTCTTTCACCATGGAAGAGTTGGATTAGGATTCTAGTTAATTCCTTATCTACTAACTCCTATAAATTGCAGATTGTTCTTATGATATGTAGACGCACAAGAGCAGAAATTTATCAAGAATTGAGAGCAAAAATTCGTGAAGAAATTTTGCAAGCAGTTCGAGCCAAATTGGAGAGTGCGGATATGAAGCTACATACCAGCTAAAAGAACCAGTTCCATATGTTTATCATTGAGTCTAGTTGGTTGTAGTAGGCGATTTAATATTGTATCTTTTCAGCTTTCATAGAAGCAATTGTAATAGGTACACATTGTTCAAGTTAGAGTTAGCTTGAAATCTGTAGAAATTAGCTAGAGGCTAGTTGATACAAAGAGGATTAGAGATAGTCCTAGGATTACAAAAGAGTTTATTTTGTAAGTCTGTTTAGCTCAGAGTTTTAGTGAAGAGTTTTAGAAAATCCAATGAGGTGTAGGTCGTGTTTTTTTCACCTTTTGAGCCAGGTGTTTTCCACGTAAAAATCTCTGTGTTTTTACTTTACTGCTTTTATTATTCCGCAAACAACAGTAGTTGGAACACCAAGAAGAACCAGGTTCTTCCAGTTAGACAACACTCGGAAAATTGGGTACTTCACAATTAACTTATATAACTGTGTGGTATTGACGTCTAAAACAATAATTGGTATCAGAGCAGGTTATCCTTGGAGAGGATAACACCTTAGGAAAAGATCTAGATGAGTGCACCACCTGGGAATTGGGAAGGACAATCAATTGTTAGGCCTCCACTCTTCAATGACCAATATTACTCCTGGTGGAAGAATAGGATGAAAGATCACTTTATTGGAGAAGACTATGAACTATGGGACATAGTCACTGACGGTCCTTTAGCCACCATGAAAAGACGGCTGAAGGACTAGATGTGCCAAAGACTAGAGCTGACTGCACTGCTGGGGATTTGAGAAAGTGGGAGAAAAATGCTAAGGACAAGAAGTGGCTTGTGTGTGGACTCAGTACAGATGAGTATAGCAGAATTCAAAGTTGTACCACTGCCAAAGAAATTTGGGACACTTTGCAAGTGGCTCATGAAGGAACACCTCAAGTGAAGAGGTTAATAGGAACTCTACTATATTCTCAATATGAGAATTTTACCATGAAGGAAGAAGAGACAATCCAAGAGATGTATACAAGGTTCGCTACACTGACCAATGAACTCAAGTCTCTTGGAAGGGTAATTCTTGAAGAAGACAAGGTTGAGAAAATTCTGACAAGGGTCTTGCCAATATCTTGGGAAAGCAAAATTACAGCCATTTAGGAATCTAAGAACATTGCAACTCTTAAGCTGGATGAGCTGATTGGAAATCTCACTACCTATGAACTTAGAAGGCAGACTATGAAGATGGATGGTCCCAAGAAGGAAAGGAGTTTGGCATTCAGAATCACTTAAGAAGATGATCTGGAGGAGGATGAAATAACCATGATCACAAAGGACTTCAAAAAGTACCTAATGAGAGAAAGGTTTCTTCAAGAAGTGGAAGCTACAACAAACCAAGGGTTCCTGAAAAACAAACCAATGAGGGGTGTTACAAGTGTGGCAAGACTGATCACCACATCAAAAACTGCCCTTAGTGGAAAATTGAATGGAAGAAGGAAAGAGCTAAACAAAGGAACAGGAAGATGGAACATGATCATCCCAAGAAAAACATAACATCAACAAAGGCAATGGTTGCTGCTTGGGGTGAAAGTTCAAATGAGGAGTCAGATGATGAAGATGGAGATGAACAAGCACTTATGGCAATTGGAGAATCCGATGAGGAATCTGAGGTAAGTATAATTCATCTCAAAGACAAGATTAAATTTTTGTCTAAAGAAAGGCTATCTGAGTTACTCCTGGATTTCATTGATGAATCTGAGGATCTAAACAATGAAAAGAAACAACTGTCTAAGGAGTGTGTGATTTTGAAAGCTAAGTGCAAAAATCTGGAACTTAGGGCTAGTGAAAGTGATAGTAAAAATGCTGAGTTAAAGAACCAGGTTCATGAACTTGACACCACTATCCTAGAGCTAAGATCTGAAAATCTAAAACTGAAATTAGGAACAGGTAAAAACAAAGTTGATCACACACAACTCACATTAGAAGAAAACCTAGGAAAAATGAAAGACGAGTTGTACAAAAGAGATGAGCATATAAGAGTCCTTAAGGAGGATCTAAGCAAGGTCAAGCATGAACTAGATAGAACTAGCAAATGGAACAGGTCCTCTGATGCTTTGACATGGCTACAGGAACATCATAGTAGCAATAGAAGAGGACTTGGCTTTGGGAATCCGCTACCTAAGTGGGATCCTAAAAGCAAGTACCTCACTCTTCCTGAGAACAAGATTTGTACTCACTGTGGTAAGACTGGTCACTTTAAAAGTGAATGTAATGCAAAAGAAAAGGCCAATCAAAAGAACAAAAGTTTTGTTCGAGGGAAGAATTGGCTACCAAGTTGGGCTAAAAAGAATTTAATTCATCCTTTTGCTTATAGAAAGGGACCCAAACTAGTTTGGGTTCCTAATACTAACCCCTAATTTTCTTTTGTAGATTCAAGTGAAAGGTAGTAGCCAAATATGGTACATGAATATTGGCTGCTCAAAACACATGACTGGCAACAAGGACTAGTTCCTTTCACTTGAGGACCTCAAAGGAGGAAATGTCTCCTTTGGAAATAGAAAGAAAGGTGAAATCATTGGGGTTGGTAATGAACAAGATGATGAAGACATTGGGCTGGTCAGAAACTCAGTCCAAACTAAAGCAACACTAGAGGAAGGAACAGGTGATGGAACAAGTTCATCCATCCAAGGCAACATGACAGGGGGGATAGAACAAAATAATTCCCAAACATCGTTGGAACCTGTACCTGAACCTGTTCCACAGCAACAAAGCAATGAAGGAACATCAAGGAGTAACTAGTTGGTTGTGAAACCATGCAGATATCTTTACAAAAGCACTGAGTAAAGAGAATTTTGAAAGGAACATGTTACTATTAGGGATGATTAAGATCACTTAATTGAACCACTTCAGAATGTAAATACATGGGAAAAGAAAGGAAAAATGGAAAATTTTTTGCTAGAAAATCAGGAATTTGTGTAAATAATCAGATTAACAATTGCTCAATCTCATACTGTAAAAAGTATACTCTTATGACATGTTTAGATATGACTTACTGGTCAGTAACAAAATTTTCTCTATCTCTGCAAATTGAGGCTTGATCAAGAGAATTCTGAAATGATGAACCTGGTTCGTTGTGCTGGTTCATCTGAAAGGCGAGGTATGTGTTCTACACTCTGCACACTTTGAAATTATAATAATTAAATCCTGAGCATAACTCTGTCCAAACTCAAAATCTTTTCAAAGCCTATCCATTTGACTTTGAACCGGTTCTGTTTCAACAAGAATCCTCACCAAATTAAAATACCTAGATTCTAGGGAATCCTTAACCGTCTATTCAAAACTAAAAGTTAATTCAAGACATCCCCTCCCTTTCAGAACCATTCCCAAATTTTCGATGACTCTTTTAAGTCGGAGACTGAGGGGGAAGAAACTTGGTCTTCTGATTCTGAACATGTAACTTCTATACCAAAACCTTCTTCTGAGGTCATTTTTGAGGTCGCTGAAAACTTAGAAAATAGGTTCATACTGGTTGGGTATGTGGTAGATGTGGAAATGCCTGAGACAAGAAGGAGATGAGGTAAAAATAAAATTGAAAAAGAAAAAGAGATAGAGGGAGTAAGGAGTGAAGAGAGGGGAATAGGGAAAGAATTTGTAAAAACGACTATTTGTGGAGTTGAACCAGAAAAGGAGGAAGAAAGTAGCAAGAACGCAGGGGGAAGTGAAGCAGGAGAAGCCGATGAAGGGTTAGTAAATTTAGGAAAGCACACAGATGAACCTGGTTCATCTACTAAGGAAACCCTGGCGGATCTGCTGAAAATGTTAGGCGATAATAACAATCCAAAGAAGAAAAGAACTCCTAAAGCTCAAACTTCTGGAACATCAAGAGAAAGTAAGAAAAGAAAAACTGTTCCTTTTGAGACTTCTAATATTTCTCTTCCAAGAGGAAGAACTACAAGGAGCAAGGTAAAGCAAAGTGAGGACGAGTTGAAGAGAGCTTTAGAGGAGAGTAAGAAGAAAAGAGTGGAAAAAGGGAAAGAAAAGGTTGTTGAGCCTATTGAGGATGTTGAAGTGGATGAGATGGACCTGGTCCATCAAAGTGAAAAAGTGGCAGAGGTAGAGGTTCAGACCCCTAAGCTCAAGAAAGCCAAGACTTCCTCAAAGAAGTCTTCATCTGTTTCTAAGTCTGCTGAACCATCCATCTTGGCTAAATGAACCAGGTCTGCAGTTTTTCCAAGCCTTAATTTCCTAGCATGCCTAGAACTTTCAGTAACCCAGATTCAAAATTTTTTGTTTGTTGCTCATGTTTTAACTATTTTTGTTTTATTTTGTGGATTGTGGCAGAATCATATTCGCTCTATCAATGAAATCTGATGCTTTTTGCTCTGACTCAGTATCTCTAATTTTTGATAGTTTGAATTCTTAGTTGATTATTGATGATTAATCCATGATTGCATATGCAGTTGCCCAAATGGCCATGAGTAAGTGTTAAAAATCTGGGATTCACACAATTTTTTTTGCAACTTTTCGATGATGCCAAAAGGGGGAAGATAGGTTGTGCTCTGAACATGTGATATTTATAACCTAATGAACTTGGTTCTTTATGATAAATGCTTAATACTCTTATATATGTCAATGTTGGACTAAGCTGAAACAGGCCTGAAGCACAAAGTTTGTCATCATCAAAAAGGGGGAATTTGTTGGCCCAAGAAAGAAAATAGTTTTGAAGATTGACAAAGTAACTCCGAGATGAACCAGGTCCATCACATGTGACATAGACCAGCAGAGTTAAGGCACATGAGATGCACAAGCATGAGTTAAATGTGTTCTGGTAAAATTGAGATATCTTCTGATCGAAAAGATTGCAAAAACGAAATTGGAGAAGGAGTCCTTATTCAATAAGAACAGAATCAAAGATAAGGAAGGATTTAGGAGTTGAGTTTGACTAGNGCCCCTAAGCTCAATAAAGCCAAGACTTTCTCAAAGAAGTCTTCATCTATTTCTATGTGTGTTGAACCATCTATCTTGGCTAAATGAACCAGGTCTGCAGTTTTTCCAAGCCTTAATTTCCTAGCCCGCCTAGAACTTTCAGTGACCTAGATTCAAAATTTTTGTTTGTTGCTCATGTTTTAACTGTTTTTGTTTTATTTTGTGGATTGTGGCAGAATCATATTTTCTCTATCAATGAAATCTGATGCTTTTTGCTCTGATTCAATATCTCTATTTTTTATAGTTTGAATTCTTAGTTGATTATTGATGATTAATCCATGATTGCATATGCAGTTGCCCAAATGGCCATGAGTAAGTGTTAAAAATCTGGGATTCACACAATTTGTT
>ML542807.1:67518-106361 GCA_005239535.1 Nicotiana rustica
GGGTAATAGACAATAATATCTAAATATGTAAGCAGGGGACTCCACAGTGCTGCCGAGACCGCTAGGGAAAGCAGCTCACCTTGTAGTCAGCAGAATGGAAACTCTCAACGATGACCGTCGGTGTAGTGACCGGATGCCGCTGTCTCAGAACCTGTACATTAAGTACAGAAGAGTAGCATGAGTACATATATTTAAATATGTACCCAGTGAGTATCCCGTCTAAACTCAAAGAAGTAGTAACGAGAAGTAGACGTATTACTCACTAGGTCAATAATAATAATATGTTGCAACAAGATTAAACATGAACATTAATTATGGAAAGCAGGTAGGCATGGAGCAGTCAAGTATGCAAGTAATACCACCTTTTCAATATCATATGACAATAGTAAAAAGAATTCCTCGAGTTTCCTCCCAGACCAAACAATTTGAATAAGGGTAATTTATGATAAAATCTTTCAGACAAATAAATAGCATGTAATGTGCCGAAGCATAAGGCCGAGGCGTCGCAATAAATTAAATGTGCACTGCTGAGGGTCGACGGCTCGAACCATAGATGCATCTATTACTCCGCTCACGAATCGATCCTGTGACGCGGTTAACATAATATAAGGCTACCCCGCTCACGAATCATACCTGTGACTCGGGTGCTCGTAACATACACATAATTATCAGAAGAAAACTTAAGAGAACTTCCGGGTACACAATTGAAACATAGGATTTACATTTAGTTTACACGATACTTGCAACATTTCCACACCAACTTCAGGGATATCAACCAAACCGAATGTATATGCAAGATACAGGCAAGACATGTATAGGCATGCTTGGGAGTCCTAGAGCTACCCGACATGGCATAATAGTTGCTACGTATGGACTCTCGTCACTTGGTGCGTACGTAGCCCCCATAAATAAGATCATTCAATCAATCACAATCACCTATGGGGACAATTCCCTCTTACAAGGTTTGAAAGGAGACTCACCTCGTGTAGAGCCTACTCCTCGGGTCAAGAAGGTGCCCGACACTCCAAACGAGTCTCCCAAGGACTCAGAACTAGCCAAATATTATTTAAACGCATCAATATACGCTCAAAAGTATGGAATTCTACTACGAATTAGGCTAATTCATCCTTCATGAAGAAATCTCAAAATACACCCCCGGGCCCACATGTTCGGATTTCGGAAATTTTCGAAGAAATCATCCACCCATAGCCTAAGGATCATTAATATATAATCTTTGTATGATATCATGGTAGAAAAGTAGTGAAATTCCTAAAAATCCATCAACCCTAGGTCTTGGCTCTAACCCATGATTTTTCCCTTAATTAGGGTGTTAATCCACCGAAAAGTTCATGTATTTAACTTAAAGTGAAATAAAAGTTACT
Source organism: Nicotiana rustica (assembly GCA_005239535.1). NCBI lineage: Eukaryota > Viridiplantae > Streptophyta > Magnoliopsida > Solanales > Solanaceae > Nicotiana > Nicotiana rustica. The sequence continues at coordinate 68,901 of ML542807.1, forward strand.
TACCTCTCAGTTGTATGGTGAAAATCCCTCTTGAAGAGCTCCCAAAATCAACCCAAGTGAAAAAAAATGGAGAAAATGAGCCTAAGTCCCGTTTTTAAGAAAATACACTGCCCAGGTGTTACTCTATGCGAAGGCACTCTGGGTAGTGCGTTCGCGAAGGCTTAATTGACCAGGCCCCCACTGGGCTTCTATGAGAACGCGAGGGAGGGGCCGCGAATGCGGATGCTAGCTGGGCTAGACCTTCGCGAACGCGGCTGGACGGGTGCGAACGCGAAGGCAAACGGCAACTGGGCCGGCCTAACATGCTGGACCCTATGCGAACGCGACGGAGGGAGGGCGAACGCGAAGGCCAGAAGGCCCAACCCATCGCAAACGCGGTTGGGGAACGCTAACGCGTAGAGAATCCGTAGCCCCTGCCCAATTCCTTCTTCGCGAACGCTGCCACTCTCCCGCGAACGCGAAGAAGGAAACCAGATACAGAAAATTCTGGTGTTTTGAATTTAGCTCCGGGAGGTCCGAAACTCACCCGAGCCCCCCGGGACCCCTACCAAAAGCACTGACAAGTCTGTATAGGTGATACAGACTTTCTCGAATTCGCAGAACGTGAAAAACAACAACGGAACTACGGATTCAACCCCAAAACCAAATTGAATCAAACTTTGAACTTAGAGTTTTAGAATTCGGTTTCAAGGCACCGAACCGACCTACACTACTCGGAATGACACCAAACTTTACAGGCAACACATAATAATCATATTTGACCTGTTACGGGATCCGGAACCAATATACTGGCCCGGTAACACAGTTTTCACAATTACTTCCATTTTCCAAAACCTTTATATTTTCCAGAAAACCATTTTCTTTAAAAATTCATTTCTCGGTCTTGAGACCTCGGAATTTGATTCTGGGCATACGTACGAGTCCCATATTTTCCCACAGACCTTCCGGGACCGTCAAATTACGGACCCGGGTCCGTTTACCAAAAATGTTGACCAAAGTCAACCTTAATCAATTAATTCTTAAAATTTCAGTTTTTAATCAAATTTTCACATAGAAGCTTCCCGATTACATGCCCGGGCTGCGCACGCATATCGAGGTGAGATTAACTGAGGCTTTCGGAGCCTCGAAATTGGATTTAGCTTGGTTAACACAGGATGACCATTTGGGTCATCACAATCTCTACCTCTTAAACAAACATTCGTCCTCGAACGTACATAGAGGTGTACCTGAGACTGGGAAAAGATGGGGATAGCGGCTCCGCATGTCCTCCTCGGACTCCCAAGTCGCCTCCTCGACTGGCTGGCCCCGCCACTTGACCTTCACGGCTGAAACTCTCTTAGATCTCAACTGGCGTTCGTGTCTATCAATAATAGCAACTGGCTCCTCCTCGTAGCCCAATCTCTCATCTAAGTGAATAGTGTTGAAATCCACCACGTGAGAGAAGTCGGGGTGATACCTCCGAAGCATGGATACATGGAAGAGAGGATGAACTCCTGATAAGTGGGGAGGCAAGGCAAGCTCATACGCAACCTCTCCCACTCTCCGCAACACCTCGAAAGGACCTATAAACCTCGGGCTCAACTTGCCCTTCTTTCCAAACCTCATAATGCCCTTCATCGGCAATACCTTCAGCAGAACCTTGTCCCCCTCCATAAATGATACATCCCATGCCCTCTGATCCGCATAGCTCTTTTGCCTGGACTGTGCCGTACGAAGTCTCTCCTGAATCAACTTCACCTTCTCTAAGGCATCTCTCACCAAGTCCGTGCCATACAACTTAGCCTCGCTAGGCTCAAACAATCCGACAGGAGAACGACATCGCCGACCATATAAAGCCTCGATTGGAGCCATCTCAATGCTGGCCTGATAACTGTTACTGTAAGCAAACTCGGCCAAAGGCAAGAACGGATCCCATTGACCTCCGAAGTCAATCACACATGCTCTAAGCATGTCCTCCAATATCTGAACAGTGCGCTCCGACTGACCGTCGGTCTGAGGGTGAAAAGCTGTGCTGAGATCTATCTAAGTGCCCATCTCTCGGTGGAGTGCTCTCCAGAAGTGCGAGGTGAACTGGGGACCTCGGTCTGATATAATGGACACCGGTACACCGTGCAACCGGACTATCTCCTAAATATAGATCTGGGCTAGCCTCTCCGATAAATAAGTAGTAGCCACCGGAATGAAATGCGCCGATTTGGAAACCTATCCACAATAACCCAAACCACGTCAACCTTCCGCAATGTCCGAGGCAACCCAACCATGAAGTCCATAGTAATGCGCTCCCACTTCCACTTAGGAATGGGCATCTGCTGAAGTAGGCCCCCTGGCCTCTGGTGCTCATATTTAACCTGCTGGCAATTAAGACACCTAGCCACATACTCCACAATGTCCCTCTTCATCCGTCTCCACCAGAAATGCTGCTTCAAATCACGATACATCTTCGTAGCACTAGGATGAACAGAATACCGCGAACTGTGTGCCTCCTCAAGAATCCTCTGCCTCAGTCCATCAATATTTGGAATGCACAAACGATCCTGAAGTCTTAGAACGCCATCCTCGCCAATAGTAACCTCCTGGCACCGCCCTGAACCATTGTCTCCCGTAGTTCCGCCAAACACGATTCATCATACTGTCGAGCCTTAATCTCCCCCAATAATGAAGACTGGGCACCCACATAAGCTAGAACTCGACGAGGCTCTGAAAGATCTATTCTCACCAAGCGATTGGCCAAGGACTGAATGTCCAAGGCTAGTGCTCTTTCCTCTGCTGCAATATAGGCCAAGCTACCCATACTCTCCGCCTTCCTACTCAAAGCATCTGCTACTACATTCGCCTTGCCCGGATGATAGAGAATGGTGATGTCATAATCCTTTAGTAACTCAAGCCACCTGCGCTGCCTCAAATTAAGATCCCTCTGCTTGAACAAGTGCTGCAGGCTGCGATGGTCTGTATAAACCTCACAAGACACCCCTATAAGTAATGCCTCCAAATCTTAAGAGCATGAACAATCGCCGCCAACTCCATATCGTGCACAGGGTAATTCTTCTCATGAACCTTCAGTTGGCGCGGAGCATAAGCAATAACTCTCCCTTCCTGCATCAGTACACACCCCAAGCCAACACGTGAAGCGTCGCAATACACCATATACATCCCCGAACTGGAAGGCAGTACCAGAACTGGTGCCGAAGTCAATGCAGTCTTGAGCTTCTGAAAGCTCGCCTCACACTCGTCAGACCATCGAAACGGAGCATTCTTCTTAGTCAATCTAGTCAATGGGGCTGCAATGGATGAAAANAAACTCACACTTGGAGAACTTAACATATAGCTTCTGTTCCCGCAAAGTTTGGAGCACAACTCTCAAACGCTGCTCGTGCTCTCCCAGGCTACGTTAATAAATCAGAATGTCATCAATGAAGACGATGACAAAGGATCAATGTACGGCCTGAACACCCTGTTCATCAAGTCCATAAATGCTGCTGGGGAATTAGTCAAGCCGAAGGACATCACCAAGAACTCGTAGTGGCCATATCTCGTATGAAAAGCTGTCTTCGGGACATCAGACGCCCGAATCTTCAACTGGTGGTACCCCGATCTCAAATCAATCTTAGAAAATACCCTGGCGCCCTGCAACTGGTCGAACAAATCATCAATGCGCGACAATGGATACTTGTTCTTGATGGTGACTTTGTTCAACTGACGGTAATCAATGCACATCCGCATAGACCCATCTTTCTTCTTCACGAACAGAACCGGAGCACCCCATGGCGATACACTCGGCCTGATAAACCCCTTAGCCAACAACTCCTCGAGCTGCTCCTTCAAATCCTTCAATTCCTTAGGATCCATACGATACGGGGGAATGGAAATAGGCTGAGTATCTGGAGCCAAGTCAATGCAAAAATCAATATCACGATCCGGAGGCATGCCTGGAAGATCTGAAGGAAATACGTCTACAAACTCTCGAACCACAGGCACTAAATCAATAGTCGGAGACTCGGCGGTGGTGTCCCTCACATAAGCAAGGTACGTCAAACAACCCTTCTCGACCATATGTCGAGCCTTCAGGAAGGAAATAACTCTGCTGGCTGCGTTGACTGAGGAACCTCTCCACTCCAGCCTGAGCATCTCGGGCATGGCCAAAGTAACCGTCTTGGCGTGGCAATCCAAGATGGCATGATGAGGAGATAGCCAATCCATCCCCAGGATAATCTCAAAGTCAACCATGTCGAGCAATAGAAGGTCCGCTCTATTCTCGCGCCCACAAAAGGAGATCACACAAGACCGGTAGACCCGGTCTACCACTACAGAATCACCCACGAGGGTGGATACATATATAGGAGAAGCAAAAGACTCACGAGGAACACCCAGAGAGCAAGCAAATAAGGCTGAAACATATGAGTAGGTAGATCCTGGATCAAATAGCACTGATGCCTCTCTACCACATACTGAAATAATACCTGTGATCACGGCATCTGAGGCCACTGGGTCTGCTCGGGCCGGTATAGCATAAAATATGGCTGGAGTACCTGAAGACTGACCCCCACGAGACTGAATAGGAGCTGGCTGAGCTCCTCCTGCCTGGCCTCCACCTCTGGGACGACCTCTACCAACCTGCCCTCCACCTCTCGGTGGACGGGGCGCCTGTGCTGAGTATGTGGGCTGATAACTCTGCTGGACGGCCTTACCCCGAAGTCTGGGGCAAGCCCTCCTCATATGGCTCGAATCCCCACACTCGAAGCATCTAACTGGAGGCATACTCTGCTGGCCTGAAGAAAGAGGACCCTGAATAGCTGGGGAACAGTGAGAAGCCTCCGGCATAGCATTGAAATAGGGGCTAGGAGGACCCTGATGACCTGAATACCCGCCTGAAGAACCCTGAATGGCTGGAGGGCGGTAAGAACTCTCCGGCATGGAACTGAAGTATGGTCTCGCTGGAGCACCACGAGGAGGTGGTGGTGGAGCTGAATATGGAGTCCTGCTGGGATGACCTCTGCCAAACTGACCCCCACCCCTAGCTGGGGTACCTCTGAAATCTCCAAAAAATCTAGCTCTCTTGTCCTACTGACTCTGCTCCCTTCTCCTAGACCGGTAACCCTCAATCCGACGAGCTATCTCAACCACTAAGTGATAAGGAGTACCCATCTCCACCTCTCGGGCCATGTTGGCCCTAATACCAGAATGTAACCCTGCTACGAACCTCCGCACCCTCTCCGCATCAGTAGGAAGAATCATGAGGGCATGGCGGGACAACTCTAAAAATCTGGCCCTGCTCCAGCTGCTCAAACTGATAACGCAGCTCTTCCCTCTCAGAGGGTGGAATATACCTGTCCAAGAATAGCTGAGTGAAAGGCTCCCAAGTGATGGGAGGAGAATCCACTGGCCTTCCAAGAGCATAAGACTGCCACCATCTACGGGCCCTGCTCTCTATTGGAAAGTAGTGAAGTCAACTCCATGAGACTCCAGTATCCTCATGTTGTGCAGTATGTCCCTGCGCTATCAATGAAATCCTGAGCATCCTCATGNAAGCTATCTCAACCACTAGCTGATAAGGAGTACCCATCTCCACCTCTCGGGACATGTTGGCCCTAATACCAGAATGTAACCTTGCTACAAACCTCGACATCCTCTCCGCATCAGTAGGAAGAATCATGAGGGCATGGCGAGACAACTCTGAAAATTTGGCCTCGTAGTCAGTCATAGACATCTGGCCCTGCTCCAGCTGCTCAAACTGATAACACAACTCTTCCCTCTCAGAGGGTAGAATATACCTGTCCAAGAATAGCTGAGTGAACTGCTCCCAAGTGATAGGAGGTGAACCTGCTGGCCTACCAAGGATGTAAGACTGCCACCATCTACGTGCTCTACCCTCAAGATGGAAAGTGGTGAAATCAACCCCATGGGACTCCAAAATCCTCATGTTGTGCAGTCTGTCCCTGCACCTGTCAATGAAGTCCTGGGCATCCTCACCCCTCTCACCTCCAAAGGTCGGAGGGTGCAATCGGGTCCATCTGTCAAGTAGCTTCTGCGGATCGCCGTCCGCAGCTGGTCTGAGCTCAGGGGATGCTAGCTGTGCCCCACCCACCGATAAAGTGTCCGGAGTCTGATATACTGCCGCTGCATGTCTCGCGGCCTGAGCAGTCGGGGTCTGAACTCCCCTTCCTGCCTGAGAAGTGGCAGGATCCGCTGGAAACAACCCAGCCTGAGTCATAGTATCCATGAACCGCATCATACGGCCCATGGCCTCCTGAAAGCCTAGGGCGGTCATAAAATCTGCTGGGGCAGGATCTGCCGGGGGCACCTTGTCCTGCTGCTCAATAACTGGATCCTCTGGGGGTGCTAGTGGAGCAACTCTAGGACGTCCTCGTCCCCCACGTCGGTCCGGTACCCTCCCCCAACCTCTACCTCGTACGGCGGGGGTAGTGGCACCTCCCGGGGTAGGGATATCAGCTGCACGAGTCCTCACCATCTATGAGAGAATAGAAGAGTAAGACTTAGTAACCATCGACTGCACGATAGAATAGAAATAAAGAGAGGTTTCTTAACACCCTATAGCCTCTCAAAGATAAATACAGACGACTCTGTATCGATCAGCAAGACTCTACCAGGTTTGCCTGTGAATTGTGAGACCTACGTGAACCTAGAGCTCTGATACCATGTTGTCACGACCCAAATTCCGCTCAGGTCGTGATGGCGCCTAACCCTGGAGTCAGGCAAGCCAACATCTACCTACTAGTGAAGTTACTTTACTTGCTTGAGTAATAAAAGTCCCTTTTGGGGTTTTAAAATAAAAAAAATCGTTAAAACAACTTTTAAGTGAAAGTACGTGAGAGTATATAACTCAAAATTAATGCCATCGCATACAACGTGACAATATACCCGACAAAATCTACTAAGTGTGCTAGAACCTAGCGTCACAAGTCAACAGGCGACTGACAGAATATACAAAACACCACTAGTAAATACACTATTGTCTGAAGGGAAATAGACAATAATATCTAAATATGTAAGCAGGGGACTCCACAGTGCTGCCGAGACCGCCAAGGAAAGCAGCTCACCGTGTAGTCAGCAGAATGGAAACTCTCAACGATGACCGCCGGTTTAGTGACCGGATGCCGCTGTCTCAGAACCTGTACAATTAAGTACAGAAGAGTAGCATGAGTACATATATTTAAATATGTACCCAGTGAGTATCCCGTCTAAACTCGAAGAATTAGTGACGAGAAGTAGACGTATTACTCACTAGGTCAATAATAATAATATGTTGCAACAAGATTAAACAGGAACATTAATTATGGAAAGCATGTAGGCATGGAGCAGTCAAGTATGCAAGTAATACCACCTTTTCAATATCAGACGACAATAGTAAATAGAATTCCTCGAGCTTCCTCCCTGACCAAACAATTTGAATAAGGGTAATTTATGATAAAAACTCTCAGACAAATAAATAGCATGTAATGTGCCGAAGCGTACGACCGAGGCATCGCAATAAATTAAATGTGCACTGCCAAGGGTCGACGGCCCGAACCATAGATGCATCTATTACTCCGCTCATGAATCGAACTTGTGACGCGGTTAACATAATATAAGGCTACCCCGCTCACGAATCATACCTGTGACTCGGGTGCTCGTAACATACACATAATTATCTAAAGAAAACTTAAGAGAACTTCCGGGTACACAATTGAAACATAGGATTTACATTTAGTTTACACGATACTTGCAACATTTCCACACCAACTTCAGGATATCAACCAAATCGAATGTATATGCAAGATAAAGGCAAGACACGTATATGCATGCTTGGGAGTCCTAGAGCTACCCGACATGGCATAATAGTTGCTACGTACGGGCTCTCGTCACTTGGTGCGTACGTAGCCCCCGCAAATAAGATCATTCAATCAATCACAATCACCTATGGGGACAATTCCCTCTTACAAGGTTTGAAAGGAGACTCACCTCGCGTAGAGCCTACTCCTCGGGTCAAGAAGGTGCCCGACACTCCAAACTCATCTCCCAAGGACTCGAAACTAGCCAAATATTATTTAAACGCATCAATATACGCTCAAAAGTATGGAATTCTACTACGAATTAGGCTAATTCATCCTTCTTGAAGAAATCTCAAAATAGACCCCCGGTCCCACATGTTCGGATTCCGGAAATTTTCGAAGAAATCATTCACCCATAGCCTAAGGATCATTAATATATAATCTTTGTATGATATCATGGTAGAAAAGTAGTGAAATTCCTAAAAATCCATCAACCTTAGGTCTTGGCTCTAACCCATGATTTTTCCCTTAATTAGGGTGTTAATCCACCGAAATGTTCATGTATTTAACTTAAATTGCAATAAAAGTTACTTACCTCTCAGTTGTTGGGTGAAAAACCCTCTTGAAGAGCTCCCAAAATCGTCCGAAGTGAAGAAAAAAATGGAGAAAATGAGCCTAAGTCCCGTTTTTAAGAAAATACACTGCCCAGGTGTTACTCTATGCGAACACACTCTGGGTAGTGCGTTCGTGAAGGCTTAATTGACCAGGCTCCCACTGGGCTTCTACGCGAACGCGAGGGAGGGTCCGCGAGCGTGGAGGCTAGCTGGGCTAGACCTTCGGGAACGCGGCTGGACGGGTGCGAACGCGAAGGAAAACGGCAACTGGGCCGACCTAACAGGCTGGACCCTATGCGAACGCGACGGAGGGAGGGCGAACGCGAAGGCCAGGAGGCCCAACCCATCGCGAACGCGGTTAGGGAATGCGAACGCGTAGAGCATCCGTAGCTCCTGCCCAATTCCTTCTTCGCGAACGCGAAGAAGGAAACCAGATACAAAAAAATTCTGGTGTTTTGAATTTTGCTCCGGGAGGTCCGAAACTCACCCGAGCCCCCAGGGACCCCGTCCAAAAGCAATGACAAGTCTGTATACGTGATACGGACTTGCTCGAATTCGCGGAACGTGAAAAACAACAACGGAACTACAGATTCAACCCCAAAATCAAATTGAATCAAACTTTGAACTTAGAGTTTTAGAATTCGGTTTCAAGGCACCGAGCCGACCTACACTACTCGGAATGACACCAAACTTTACAGGCAACACATAATAATCATATTTGACCTGTTCCGGGCTCCGGAACCAATATACTAGCCCGGTAACGCAGTTTTCACAATTACTTCCATTTTCAAAAACCTTTATATTTTCCAGAAAACAATTTTCTTTAAATATTCATTTCTCGGTCTTGGGACCTCGAAATTTGACTCTGGGCATACGTCCGAGTCCCATATATTCCCACGGACCCTCCGGGACCGTCAAATCACGAACCCGGGTCCGTTTACCAAAAATGTTGACCAAAGTCAACCTTAATAAATTAATTATTAAAATTTTAGTTTTTCATCTAAATTTGACATAGAAGCTTCCCGGCTACATGCCCGGGCTGCGCATGCATATCGAGGTGAGATTAACGGAGTCTTTCAGAGCCTCGGAATTGGATTTAGCTAGGTTAACACAGGATGACCGATTAGGTCATCACAGCGTTCATGATTTGTTTTGAGCCCCAAGGGCTCGGGTGAGTTTCTGATAGGCCACGGGGTGTTTTACACTTGAAAATAACTGCTATTTTTTCAATATCTGGTGTCCAGGTTTTTTTGTACTATGCGATCGCATAGGTATAGCCACGATCGCATAGTGTAGCCTTCAGGGGTCCCAAAATATTGTACTGTGCGAACGCAGCTCTTAGAGTGCGATCGTGAAACACAGTCCAGGTAAGCTGTGCGATCGCACAGTGTTATTCGCGATCGCACTGTGTACCCCCTACCCCTGTGCGAACGCATGCCTGCTCACGCAATCGCAGTGCCCAACTTCCTGACCCTGTGCGATCGCACAGTTGCCCAACCCAGCTAATATAAATACCTGTTAAAGAACGAGCAGAACACTTTCTTCTCCAAATTTTCAAAGTTCCAGCCCTAAAAATGATTTTTCTTCAGCAATCTTCATCCCCAATTCATAGGTAATCACTTTCAAACCTTGTTCTTTCAATTCCTTACTATTTTGTATCACTTTTAAAGCAAAAACAGAATTTTCATGGTAAAAATCTAGGTTTTGGGTAGAATTAGGGAGTTTTGTAAAAATCGAATTTTTATATAAAATTAAGGTCGGATTTCAAAACTAATAGCATATTTGTGTTCGTAGGTGAATGGGTAAACGTAATTTGGTCCGAACCCTGAGTTTAGACCAAGCGGGCTCGGGGTCGGGTTTTCACTTTTTTTTAGAAGAACTTAGAAAAAATTATATTTTCAATAAAGTTAGTTCCTTTAGCATTAGTTAATAATATTGAGTTAATTTTGATTAGATTCAAGCAATTTAGAGTTGAATTCAAAGGGAAAAGCAATAATTTAGCAGTGAGTGGCTTGCAGAATTGAGGTATGTGTTTGGCCTAACTTTAGCTTGAGGGAATATTACTCCCCACTTGTTTGCTACGTGAATTGCATGGGTGTGGTGTATAGGTGTGATGACGAGTATCTATGCACCACCCAAATTGTTTGTTAAATATGATCCCCTTTTTCGTTCCCCGCTTATTTGATCATTGTCTTAACTATTATATGTTTATTATTGTTTCAATGACTATTTGGCCTTGTTGAATTGTTGTGACTATTTGGAAGAGTATTAGTTGTTTGAGCTGGGTTCCTCGTGATATAAATATGGCTGAGAGGTTTGGTACTGTTTTTGTGGAATAAATGCATATATTTTGATTTTCTTGTTGGTTTCATGGTCGAGAGGTTATTGATAAGTCATGAGAAAAATGCGGTTTATTATTTATAATTTTTGAAACAAAAGTATTGTGAAAGGCTTGGCCTGATTTGTGAAATTTTGAATAAATTGATATGATATGTCTAGTGGGAGCGGGTTGCATGCCGCAACAAGGAGTGATAAGGGAGGACATGTGGGATCGGGTTGCACGCCGCAACAGGATTAATAAGGGAGATATTTTAGGGAGGAGCAATAAGGGAGGACAGGTGGGAGCGGGTTGCACGCCGCAACAAGGAGTGATAAGGGAGGATATTTATATTTTACTGATTTTTCAAGAAAAAGAGAATCAAAGTTTTGAAAAAGCTAAAATGTCTATTTTACTACTCTTTAAATATTTTAGTACTATCTTTATTTAAAGTTAAAGTTTGGAACTTCGAAGAGACATTTGAGAATTGGTTATAGCTGAGTTATTTTATTTTATTTGGTTGCAACACTTATTTATCTATTTGTTTTGATTTCTTTCTTGCTTATTATTTATTGTTATTATCAATCATATTGTTGAAGCCCGACTTAGCCTTGTCACTACTTCGCCGAGGTTAGGCTCGGCACTTACTCAGTAAACGGGGTCGGTTGTACTGGTACTACACTCTATGCTCTTTTTGCATAGATTCAGTTACCATTCAGCAGTAGAGGATTCTAGGACGACCACCCGATTTCGTTTGGAGACACGAGGTACATCTGCCGGCGTTCGCAGATTCCGAGAGTCTTCTCCTATTTTTACATACACTGTTTTATATTATTCAGAACAGTACATTATTTCTTTCAGCCATTATTTGTAGTATTCTTTAGTAGTTCGTGGATTGTGACAATAGACCCTGGGGTAGTCTTAGAGTTAATTATATAATTAGTTCGTGATTCATTTAATTTAATTGGTCATTGTTATTATTTTATTCTATGGTTGTTGGGAATTAATTTAATTAAGTTCATTTAAATTAGATTATTTATGCTGAAGTAATTAATTAAGGAAAATTAGTTAATTGACTTCTAACATTGACTTGCCTAGCAAGTGTGGTGTTAGGCGCCATCACGATCACTAAGGTTGGGAATTTGGGTCGTGACAACAACATATATGTACTCGTTAACTCACCTATACGTTGGACATGATATTATCACATAGCAATTAAGACTCAACACTTATTCCCTCAAGCTAAGGTTATGCCAAACACTTACCTCAGCTCCAAGAATCCAAATCAAGCCTCTAGCACCGCTTTTCCTCTCGAACCCGACTTCGAACCAATCGTATCTAGACATAGTTCACTCAATAACATCAATAATTGCTTAACAATTCAATCTCAAAGCTAACTTATAGAATTCCCAACATTCTTCCCAAAATTCCAAAAATCGACCTCGGGCCCGCTTGGTTCAAACACGAGGTTCGGACCAAAACCCGATCACCCATTCCCCCATGAGCCCGAATATATAATTTGTTTTGAAATCCGACCCCAAGACGAGGTCAAATTCCCAAATATACAAAAAGCCCTAATTCTATCCAAAACCCCAATTTCTACCCTTTAATTCCATGATTTTAGGCCTAGAATCAAATGAATGTTGATGAAAATGGAAGAAAACGAGGTTAGAATTACTTACCTAAGAGGCTATGGTGATGAAGTCCTTCAAAAATGGCCCAAGGAGGTGTGGAGAAGAAGAAGGGTATGCAAAATTATGAAATCACGTATGAAACATTCTATTTTTGGACTTTTTAATAACTGGCGAAATTGACCTTCGCGATCGCGGAGAGTACTGGACTTAGACCTACGCGATCGCGAAGCAAGGACTGCGATCGCAGAGCTTACTGACATGGAATATCGCGATCGCGGCTTAGGACCCGCGTTCGCAGAGAATAAAATAGTACCCAGCGCCCAGCCCATAATTTGCACTATGCATTCGCGTGTGGCCCTCCGCGATCGCGTAGAGCACTGCCCCCAGGCTCCGCGATCGCGTAGAGCACTGCCCCCAGGCTCCGCGATCGCGTAGAGCACTGCCCCCAGGCTCCGCGATCGCGTAGAACACTGCCCCCAGGCTCCACGATCACGACTGAGGCCCTACGTTCGCGTAGGGTTATTTACTCCCCTCCCAACCTGACTCATCGCGATCGCATGCAAAGCACCGCGATCGCGGGGAAGGAATAACTGGACACCAGATTCTGTAGCAACACCAGAAAGTTTCCTAAGTTTTTGCACTCTGACACCTACCCGAAACTCACCCGAGCCCTCGGGGCTCAAAACCAATTATACACACAACCTCAGAAACATACCACGAACTTATTCGAGCAATAAAATTACCAAATTAGCATAAAAAACAACGAATTAAACCTCAAAATCTATAAAAATTCTCAAAACTTCTTAAACCACAAATTTTCCATTTTTAATCTGAAACACGTCAAACTAAGTCCGTTTCTTACCAAATTTCATAGATAACTCATATAAAACATATTGAACATGTTTCGGGCTTCGGATATATAATACGGGCCCGATAACCCAGGTTTCACATCAAATCTCATTTTCAAAAGCCTCTATATTTTTCAAAACATAATTTTCTTTAAAAATTCATTTCTCGGACTTGGGACCTCGGAATTCAATTCTGGGCATACGCCCAAGTCCCATATTTTCCTACGGACCTTCCGGGACCGTCAAATTACGCGTCCGGGTCTGTTTACCAAAAATGTTGGCCAAAGTCAACTTTATTCAAATAATTATTATAAATCATCATTCTATCAATTTTCCACATAACGGCTTCCCGGCTACGCGCCCGGGCTGCGCATGCACATCGAGGTGAGATAAAAGGAGGCTTTCATGGCCTCGGAACACAGATTTAGCTAAAATTATACGGGATGACCTTTTGGGTCATCACAATCTCCACCTCTAAAACAAATGTTCGTCCTTGAACGGACACAGAAAGGTACCTGAATCAGAGAAAAGATAGGGATATCGGCTCCGCATATCGGACTCAGACTCCCCGGTAGTTGCCTTAACATGCTGACCTCTCCACTGAACACGAACCGAAGGATAACTCTTCGATCTCAACTGACGAACCTGCCGAGCTAATATGGCTACCGGCTCCTCCTCATAAGTCAAATCCATGTCCAACTGGACATTGCTGAAGTCAAGCACATGAGATGGATCGACAATATACCTCCGAAGCATAGATACATGAAACACCAGGTGCATGACTGATAAACTCGGTGGCAAGGCCAGTCTGTAGGCCACCTATCCTACCTTATCTAGAATCTCAAATGGACCAATGTTCCTAAGGCTCAACTTGACCTTCTTTCTGAACCTCATCACGCCCTTCATGGGCGACACCCGAAGGAAAACCCGGTCTCCTATCTTAAATGCCAAATCTCAAACTCTGCGATCCACATAACTATTCTGCCTGGACTGTGCTGTACGAAGTCTATCATGAATGACCTTCACCTTGTCCAAGGCATCCTGGACTAACTCAGAACCCAACAATATAGCCTTTCCCGGCTCAAACCACCTGACTGGAGACCGACATCGCCTACCATACAACGCCTCATACGGAGCCATCTGGATGCTCGATTGATAGCTGTTGTTGTAGGCAAACATAGCTAAAGGTAGGAACTGGTTCCATGAACCTCCAAAGTTAATGACACATGCCCGCAACATATCCTCCAAAATCTGAATAGTATGCTCGGACTGGCCGTCCGTCTGAGGATGAAACATTTTGCTCAAATCCACTTGTGTGCCCAACTCACGCTGGAATACTCTCCATAAATGGGAGGTAAACTGAGTACCTCGTTCAAAAATAATGGACACGGGCACACCATGCAATCGAACAATCTCCCTCATATAGATCTTTGCCAACTTCTTTGAAGAATACAAAATTGATACAGGAATGAAGTGTGCTGACTTGGTCAGCCTATCCACAATGACCCACACCGCATCAAAGATTCTCTGAGTCCTTGGGAGTCCAACTACGAAATCCATGGTGATACGCTCCCACTTCCACTCAGGAATCTCAATCTGCTGCATCAAACCACCGGGCCTCTAGTGCTCGTACTTAACCTGCTGACAGTTCAAGCATCGAGCTACATATGCTACAATATCTTTCTTCATCCTTCGCCACCAATAATGTTGCTGCAGGTCCTGGTACATCTTTGTGGCGCCCGAATGAATGGAATACCGGGAACTGTGGGCCTCCTACAATATCAACTCACGAATACCATCAACATCAGGTACAAAAATACGACCCTAAATCCTCAAGACTCCCTCATCATCAACTGTGACCTGCTTGGCACCTCCGTGCCGGACCGTATCTCTAAGAACACATAAATTAAGATTATCATACTGCCTGTGCCGAATACGATCATACAATGAAGAACGGGCCACAGTATGGGTCAAAACACTACTAGTCTCAGAAACCTCCAAGGCCAAAGCCTGAACATCCAAAGCAAGCGGTCTCTCTCCGACTGATAGATAAGCAAGACTACCCATACTGGCTAACTTCCATCTCAAAGCATCGGCCACCACATTAGCCTTCCCCGGATGATATAAGATAGTAATGTCATAATCCTTCAACAGCTCTAGCCATCTCCTCTGCCTCATATTCAACTCTTTCTGCTTGAACGTATACTGCAAACTCTTATGATTCGTGAACACTTCAAATGGCACCCCATACAGATAATGCCTCAAAATCTTCAACGCATGAACAATAGCAGCTAACTCCAAATCGTGAACTAGATAGTTCTTCTCATGAACCTTCAACAAACGTGAAACATAATCTATGACCTTGCCATCCTGCATCAACACTGCACCAAGTCCAACCTGTGAAGCATCATAATACACGGTATAAGGCCCTGAACCTGTGGGCAAAACTAACACCGGCGTCGTGGTCAAGGCTGTATTGAGCTTCTGGAAGCTCGCCTCACACTCATCTGACCACCTGAATTGGGCACTCTTCTGGGTCAACCTGGTCATCGAGGTTGCAATAGATGAAAAGTCCTCCACAAATCGGGGATAATAACATGCTAAGCCCAAGAAACTCCGAATCTCTGTAGCTGAGGTGGGTTTAGGCCAATATCTGACTGCTGAAATCTTCTTGAGATCCACCTGAATACCCTTTGCCGACACCACATGACCCAAAAATTCTACCGAACTCAACCAGAACTCACACTTAGAAAATTTGGCATACAACTGACTATCCCACAGAGTCTGGAGGACTACTCGAAGGTGCTGCTCGTGCTCCTCTCGGCTACGGTAGTAAATCAAAATATCATCAATGAAAACAATCACAAATGAGTCCAAATAGGGCCAGAATACTCGGTTCATCAACTCCATAAAAGCAGTGGGGGCATTTGTCAACCCAAATGACATCACCAAGAACTCATAATGCCCATACCGAGTGTGAAAGGCTGTCTTAGGGACATCAGACGCCCTACTCCTCAACTGATGGTAATCAGATCTCAAGTCTATCTTGGAAATCAGTGTAGCACCCTGAAGATGGTCAAATAGATCATCAATCCTCGACAAAGGATACTTATTCTTAATAGTAACCTTGTTCAACTGCCGGTAGTTAATACACATCCTCATTGAGCCATCTTTCTTCTTAACAAACAACACTGGGGCACCCCAAGGAGAAACACTAGGCCTAATGAAGCCTTTATCCAACAAATCCTGCAACTGATCCTTAAACTCCTTCAGCTCTGGCGGGGCCATACGATACGGTGGAGTAGAAATGGGCTGAGTGCCCTGAGCCAACTCAATGCAAAAGTCAATATCCCTGTCGGGTGGCATACCCGGCAGGTCAGCGGGGTATTTAAAGTGTGGATTAAATACCTTGTTATGCTTATATATTAAATAATTTTTATATATTTATGAAGTGAGTTGTTGTTTATTTAATTATTCTTGTTCTTTAATGTTTCCAAAGGGATTATCTAACCCTAGGACTCGCCCATTAACTCCGAATTAATTTTGGAAAAGATAATTTGGGGTTGGGAAAGATGAATTAACAAGAACTTAAGGCTTTAACCCTCATTTTATAGATTCTACCTAGGGATAGGATTGAACTACTTGTAGCCATACCCGGAAGTGCTTAATCTCTTAATTGGGTTAGGAACAATTCAATTGGGAAATCTTGTTAGTCTTTGGGAAAAGCTAATTAAGAATTATTATCCGTGGCTAATTAACATTAACTCGCTCATATTTGTAAAATCGTGAAATACATTGGATCGTTACTTGAGTGTAATTCCCAATGAATTCATACTTGTCGCCATTGATCATTTTACTTGTTTTCTAGGTTAGTTTACATTTTTGCATTTAGCTATAAACAATTACAAAACCAAAATCTTATTTGTTTGGCATTGCGCGATAAGTGATAATTCTCTTGCATTCCTAATCGCCTCCATATTGTTCTCTGTGGGATTCGACCCCAACCTTGTTGGGTTACTATATTTGACAACGATCACTTTACACTATTTTAAGGTGTAATTTGAGCGTATCAAATTTTGGCGCCGTTGCCGGGGAACAATTGGCGTAATTTAGGTTGTTTGAGAAGTAAGCATAAGTGATTTGATCCAAACTTGTGAATATTAGTGTAATTAATTTTCTTGCTTATTTTCTTAATTTTTTTTATATAAAAAATAATATGGCATCTTATAATGAAAATTGGTCGTATGGTAGTTGTTCATACTTTGATGACCCTTGTCCTTATTGTGGAGGACCACACTCGTGGCAAAATTATTTAAATTCTCCTTGGGATGGATTATGCGCACAATCTCAAACCTATGAGTGGAGTATTTGTGATAGGTGTGTTTGCCAAAATGGTCATTGGTATGATTGTGTATATTTGTCCGTCCCTTCCCCAAGCCCCCACTATGATGATTCTACTTTTTGTGATGGAAATTTTAGGGGTGAAGAAGTGGAGGGAAGTGAACATGGTAGAAATGGAGAATTCAAGATCATGTTGGAGTGCCTACCTGAAGAAGGGAACCATGAGTAAAATGACTTGGAAGAACTTTTGGAGACTAGTTTCCAAAATGATTTGGCACTTGAAAGGTTGCACTCACAAATGAATGCTATGATTGAAGCTTCGAGGGTTCAAAAAGCCTTGGAGGTGAGTGATAACCAAGAACCTTCCTTAGAGGTTGAAGTTGAAAATTCTTCCTTGGTACTTGAACAAAACCAAGGAGAACTCTCGAATGCTCAAAATGAGAGGATGATGCTCATGTTGGAAACCATTCTTGAAAATGAGGAAAAACACAACTTTGCACTCTAGGAATTGAAGCATAAAGTGACTCAAATTGATGAGCACATCCGCACTTTGGAGGATCAAATGCAAGCATTAATGGAGGCTCACCATGCCTCTCAAGTTGAAAGTGTGGATGGAAGCCACGAAGAGTTCAATTCCGAGGGTGAGATTGCGTTTTACTTTGAGGAATCAAGCCTTGAACATCCGCCAACCGACTCCACAAGTGTTATTGATGCCAACAAAAATGTGGAATTAGAGTCAACCGGGGTGATTGAAAATTTGGTTGAAATTGACTCTATTCCGGGGGAAAATGAGGATGTCAAAATCCGGAAAAATTTGCAAGTTGGAGGTTTGAAGGCACATTCCAAGCATTTTTCAACATTGGAATTGTGTGGTAAAATGGAAGTTGAACTACACAAATCAATGGAGTTTTGCGAGGAGCAAAAATTCATACCATACATCTTACAATTTGTGGAACCAAGAAAGCAAAATGACATTCCTCACTTGAGAGACAAGAAGTGCAAAATGAAGAATTTAAGGCTTGGCTCGATCATTTTCTTACCACCCCCACCGCCCGTGGTCATAAGCTTGATTCCAAGCTAGGTGCCCAATTCATATCATCAAAGTGGCGAGAAAAGTGGTAAAGTGATTTGCATCGTGCCACGACGTTAATGCGGCGCTTGGTGGGAGGCAACCCATTATTTTTCAAACTTTTTGGTCATTTTTAAAATTTTCTTTTTCAGAATAGCTTATTATATTTTTTCTAACCAATCTTCCAAGTTTCACATTTTTTGGAGTTGAATTGAGCAGGTCGGGGGAACCGGGTGGCCAAACGCAGTGTAAAAGAAGAACCAAAAATCACTGGGCAACACTGCCCAGATATGCGACGCCCACAGCTCATTCTGCGATCGCAAATATGCCACTCAGGGCAAAAATCGATCGCATAATTCACAAATCACTTGCATAAAATTTTAGTGAAACGTGATCGCGGGATTTAGTACACGATCGTGGAGAGTAGACAATTTCTTTACTCTTCGCAATCGCAGGAATGACCTCACGATCGCAGCCTTTTGAAGTAATTACTCACTGCAATCGCAGTGATCTGTTTGCGATCGCGGTACACAATTAAATCGGGTGAATTAAAACACTGGAAGGATTTTGAAATTCCCACTTTTGCTAAAACACAAAACAAAATCTCCCAACCCCCTAAACCCCTCGAACCGTCCCAAATCAAGCCTGCTTCGATTCCCTTGCATCATTCTGGCATTTTTCATCCATGTATGTAATTTCTTAACTTTAATGATTCATCTAGTTTCAATTTTTGTGGAAAATGATAGGATGGGAAAACCTATTTTCACAACTTTAGGGATTGAAATTTCATCTTCTCTGTCGACTCTCCTGTTGTTGAGTTCGTTTGTGTGCTTGCTTGCTGTTAGTTGGTTGAGTGTACGAGTGCAAATGTGTGTAAGTTTTGGGGTAATTAGTTATGGTTGGGTGGTCTTAATTTGCTAAGGAAAATGAAGCCCAACCTCTGTTTGTTAAAATGCCTGAAAGGCTTTGTGCTGGGCGAAGGAGATGACCTTCGCGATCGCGATGCCAATTTCCGCGATCGCGTAGGTCTAAAATTGCTGGTGAGTTTCGTTTCCCATCGCGATCGCAAAGAAACCTCCACGATCGCGTAGCTTTAGCAGCTGGGACAGGTTCATCTATTCTTCGCAATCGCAAAAATTGGGTCACGATCGCGTGGCTTCACGGCCTTTACTCTACGCGATTGCATGCCAATTTCTGCGATCACGGTTCATACAACCCCAGGCAACAAGCCAGTAACCTTGCAAAATATGGTTCCAAATGCTTTTTGAACTGTTTCTTTAGCCTCATCACCCCTAAATGCATTGTTTTAAGTGCCCACATAATTGTTTGACATAATTACTCGTTTTTAGGCACTTTTCACTCTAAAAATGGACTTGACACTAATTGAAAATGCTCAAATACCCGTTGCACAAGCTACCACTGAGGAATAATTTGATGCCATCACTTTCTCTTCCTTTAGATGCTCTGAGCGATATGACAATCAATTATCTAAAAGCATGATTAGGAAAAGAGGGATCCTCCTGACCGACCTTGACGACCAATGGCTCGAGTTCCATGGGAGGTTAATTACAAGTGGATGGATTTGTTTTGCATATTACCCATGCCAGCTAACCATGAAGTCGTCCGAGAATTTTACGCCAATGCTGTGGAAACGGACTTTGCTAATGAGTTGGTGGCTACTGTCAGGGGAAAGGAAATCCGGTTCAGTCTAGAGGCAATCAGTGCACACTATAATCTCCCCAATGTTGACAACCAGGTGTACTGAGATCGAGCCCAAGAATTGGGTACCCAGTGGTACATTGATCATTTGCATGGTGGAATGGTGCCCAACTGGATAAAAAATCACTCCAGGATCAAGTCTTTGGAATTCACAGCGGAGGCCAAGACTTGGCTCTCCATCATCTATGCTCGCATCATGCCTTCCAAGAATGAGACTGAGGTAACAATTGAGAAGGCAAGAGTGATATGTGCTATTATGGAGGGCATACCGGTGAATGTGGGGCGGATCATTGCCGATGAGATATCAGAGGTGGTAGCTGAGCGGACCAAGAGCCTATTCTTTCCATCCCTGATCACCCAGCTATGCTATGATGCCGGGGTGGTGCCAAAGCCAACAGAAAAGGAGAGGAATTCGGAGAAGCTCATCCATCCGCTGTTGAGGAAAGGAACTGGAAATGCGCAAAAGAAGCGGAGGATTGATGTAGCATCTCCCACCTTTGGCCAGTTCATGGACACCGCTGGAGCAGGGGCCGCTTACTCTCAGGTACATTTCTAGACAGGTCTATGGTGTGGAGACATAGGTACGCCAGCTTGTAGCTAGCCTCCCTTCTGCACAACCCGGAGAGGGTACTTCTGCAGGTTCAGCTAGCCAGGCAAGGCTTCCGACTATATCCGACCTTGCCAAGGAGAAGCAGGCCATCAAGGCCAAGTTGGGAAAGATTGGAAGGAGGCAGCGGAAGCAGAAGGAATATGAAAATAAGAAGAGCAAATTCCTCACCAAAATCATGAGCACGTTGAGGAAATTCTGTGGCCCAGACGAGGCTGAGGATGAGGATTTCGAGCTTGCACCTCCCAACTCTTCCAGTGATGAGTGATGACATACATGGAGCACTCCCTTCATTTTCTTCTTATCTTGCCTAATTGCATTGGGGACAATGCAATATTTTTGGTTGGGGGTGGCTCTCATATGATTGTGTGGAACATTGAAATTTTTGTTTTTTGATTGATTGTGAACTTGTGTAGGTTGGTGGATATATTTAGTTTATAAATGATATTTTGTTAAGTTAACATTTTCTCTTTCTTTTTATAGTTTTCTTGTTTTGGTTTGTATTTTTGTTTATATATATTAGCATTATTCCTTGGTTTTTCTTTCTACCACGGTTCTTTTCTAAGGAAAGTATTTTCATTGAACCGGGTGACTTTTTCCTATGATGGATGGCGTGACAATTTTCTTAAGGGATTAGTCTTGTTTAGTTTTTTTAGTAGTTAGTTTAGTAGTTAGGTGTGAAAAAGTTGGTTTTTGGGGTGTAATCTTGTGCCCATAAACCAAAATGTGACTTGTTTGGTACCAATATGATTTAAACGTTGGCATATGAAATTTTTGTGTTTTAAAAAAAAATATATATATATGACCAAGAACTCCATAAAAGCAGCGGGGGCATTTGTCAACCCAAATGACATCATCAAGAACTGATAATGCCCATACCGAGTGCGAAAGGCTGTCTTAGGGACATCAGACGACCTAATCCTCAACTGATGGTAATCAGATCTCAAGTATATCTTGGAAAACATTGTAGCACCCTGAAGCTGGTCAAAATAGATCATCAATCCTCGGCAAAGGATACTTATTCTTAATAGTAACCTTGTTCAACTGCCGGTAGTCAGTACACATCCTCATTGAGACATCTTTCTTCTTAACAAAAAAAATTGGGGTACCCCAAGGAGAAACACTAGGCCTAATGAAGCCTTTATCCAACAAATCCTGCAACTCATTCAACTCTGGCGGGGCCATACAATACGGCGGAGTAGAAATGGGCTGAGTGCTCGGAGCCAACTGAATGCAAAAGTCAATATCCCTGTCGGGTGGTATACCCGGCAGGTCAGCATGGAATACCTCTGGGAACTCACGAACCAGGGGCACAAACTCCATAGAAGGAACCTCAACACTAGAATCACGAACATAGGACAAATAGGCCAAACAACCCTTCTCGACCATGCGCCGACCCTTCATATATGAAATAACTCTACCGGAAGAATGACTAGGAGTCCATCTCCACTCCAAGCGAGGTACTCCTGGTAAGGCCAAGGTTACAGTCTTGGCATGACAGTCCAGAATAGCATGATAGGGGGTAACCAATCTATCCTCAATATAACATCAAAGTCAACCATATCAAGAAGCAGGAGATCTGCCTGAGTCTCCACGCCACCAATAACCACTAAGCATGAGCGGCAAACTCGATCTACCACAATAGAATCACCCACCAGTGTAGATACATATACCAGAGTATTCAAGGAATCACGGGGCATAATCAGATAAGGAGAAAAATATGAAGACACATAGGAGAATGTAGACCCCGGATCAAATAAAACCGAAGCATCTCTGCTGAAAACTGAAACCATACCTGTAATAACTACATAAGAGGCCTCAGCCTCATGTCTGGCTGGAATAGCATAGCATCGGGGCGGAGCCCCTCAAACCTGAACATCTCTAGGTCGACCTACTGCGGGCTGAACTCTACCTCTTATAGCCTGTCCTCCACCTCTAACCGTTTGGCCTCCACCTCTGGCACCTCGACCTCCACCCCTAGCTGGTTGAGGGGGTTGGGGTGCACCCGGTCCGGGAATCATAGCACGGGACCCCTGATACTGAGAACCACCAAGACCTCGGGGACAAAACCTGGAGATGTGCCCCACACCACCGCAAGTGATGCAAGACCTCGGCTGTTGGGACTGCTGGCCTTGAAACTGTCCCCGACGACCAGAAGAACCACCCTGGAAGCTCTGAATCGGCGGTGCACTGATAGGAGCTGATGGTGCACTGGGGGATACCTGAAGTGCCGACTGGAATGGTCTAGGAGGGTGACCTCTGCCAAAGGAATCTCTGCCTCCAGATGAGGCACCACTGAACCGGCTGAAATGACGAGGTCTCTTGTCTGACCCCTGACCACTGCCCTATGATAAGACCATCTCAATACGCCTGGCCACATCGGCCGCATCCTGAAAAGAGATATCAGTACCTGTCTCTCTGGCCATCTGAAGTCTAATAGGCTGAGCTAGACCCTCAATAAACCTCCTCACCCTCTCACGATCAGTGGGGAGTATATCATGATAGCATGTCGGGCCAAAGTGATGAACCTGGTCTCATACTGTGTAACAATCATATTTCCCTGCTGGAGCCGCTCAAACTGCCTCCGAAGATCCTCCCTCTGAGTAACTGGAAGAAACTTCCCCAAAAACAACTCGGAGAACTGAGCTCAACGCAAAGGTGCAGACCCAGCTGGTCTGGTCAAGCAATAGTCCCTCCAAGTCTTGGCGGTACCAGAAAGACGGAATGTGGAAAAATCAACTCCATTGGACTCTAAGATGCCCATGTTCCGAAGAACTTCATAGCAACTATCCAAGTAATCCTGGGGATCCTCTGATGGTGCACCAGTAAAAGTAGTAGGGAATAACTTGGTGAGCCGATCCAATCTCCACAAGGCATCGACAGACATAGCTTCCCCCTCAACGGCCTGTGCCACAATACCCTGCTGAGCTGCTCCAGCTGTTTGAGGTGCTGGAGTCTGGAACTGAGTGGCTAACTGCTCTAGTGTGCGGGTAGCAGGAGTCTGGGCCCCTCCCCCAGCTTGAGAGACGACTGGTGTAGTAGGAAGTAGACCGGCCTGAGCCACGCTCTCCGTGAGGCCCACTAAGCGGACCAGGGCGTCCTGAAGAACCGGGGTGGCAATGACCTCCTCTGTGACCTGAGCTGGTCTAATTGGAACCGTCTGAGCAGGAACCTCACCGGCAAAGTCTACCTGTGGGTCCTCTACTGGGGCTGATGCTTTGGGCTGAGCCATGCCCCTGCCTCAGCCTCTAGCACGGCCTCGGCTTCGTCCTCGGCCCTTCGTAGGAGCTGCAACAGGAAGATCGGGCTTCTGATCGGTAGATGAGGAAGCACGCGTTCTCGCCATCTGCGAGAGAATAGAATAGAAACTCAATTAGCATTTAGAATTCAAATCACACGACAGAGAAGAAGAAATGTGAAGTTATTCCTAACTTTGCAGCCTCTGGGGGATAAGTACAGACGTCTCCGTACCGATCCCTCAAACTCTACTATGTTTGTCCGTGAATTGTGAGACCTAAGCAACCTAGCGCTCTGATACCAACTTGTCACGACCCGAAATCCCACCTTCAGGCCGTGATGGCGTCTAACGTTGAACCTGATAGACAAGCCAATGTTTTGGTTAAATTTACTATTTTTAAGCATGAACAATTGAATAGGAATGCGGAAGTTAGGAATTTATCAACTCAATATAATAAATATTACGAAATTCCGTACATTAACCCCCAGAAGCGGTTTCACAATTTCACGGACAGTCTAAGATTACTAAAAACAAGAGTCTGAAAGAAACAAATATAGCTGTCTAGAAATACAAGATAAGACAAAAAGGGAAGAGATAAATGGTGACGACAAGGCCTGCGGACGCCTGCAGTTCTACCTTGGTGTCGCCGTGGACTGAAGGATACTCCCACGCTCAATGTCCACTGGGTCCGGCGCTGTAATCTGCACAACATAAATGAGTGCAGGTGTAGCATGAGTACAACCGACCCCATGTATTAAGTAAGTGCCGAGCCTAACCTCGGCGAAGTAGTGACGAGGCTAGGACACGACGAATAATGAATACCTATGCAGTTCAATAATGTAATAAAGAAGTAATGACAAGAAATAAACAGTTAAGCACAAAAATGGGGTTAACATGCTGGGGAAAGAGGGCAACAATTCACTGAAAATGACAGAGCAAGATAACAAATGAAATGTATAAAATAACATCAGGAATTAACAACTTTGAACTAATAAATAAACAGAACGGCACAGCATGTCCCCTCGTGCTATAACCTCACAAAACACTCGGCACGGAATGTCCCCTCGTGCATAAATAAATAATCGCTCGGCATGGAATGTCCCCTCGTGCATAAATAAATAATCACTCGGCACGGAATGTCCCCTCGTGCATAAATAAATAATCACCCAGCACGAAATGTCCCCTCGTGCATAAATAGATAATCACTCGGCACAAAATGTCCCTCGTGCATAACCTCACAAAAAACTTGGCACGGAATGTCCCCTCGTGCATAACATATATAAAAGAAACAATTTGACAGGAAGATTCAACAACAAGAAACCTTAAATGCACAGAAATGTTCAACAAGAATTATACCGTCCCGACAAGGGACACAACTATAACCAATCTCACTCGGAAGTACAACTGAACATATAGTTCTCAACCAAACGAATAATCAATAATATTCTACATTATGAATTACCCTCGACGCATAACTTCCAGAATGTCAATTACTTCATATCACAGAGAATATCAATGAAAACTACATATAGTACTAAAGCTCCACTCACGGGCATGCTTGACAACAACATATAGGTACTCGTAACCTCACCTATACCGTTGGACATGATATTATCACATAGCAATTAAGACTCAACACTTATTCCCTCAAGCTAAGGTTAGGCCAAACACTTACCTCGGCTCCAAGAATCCAAATCAAGCCTCTAGCACCGCTTTTCCTCTCGAACCCGACTCCGAACCAATCGTATCTAGACATAGTTGACTCAATAACATCAATAATTTCTTAACAATTCAATCCCAAAGCTAACTTATAGAATTCCCAACATTCTTCCCAAAATTCCAAAAATCGACCCCGGGCCTGCTTGGTTCAAACACGAGGTTCGGACCAAAACCTGATCACCCATTCCCCCACAAGCCCGAATATACAATTTGTTTTGAAATCCGACCCCACGACGAGGTCAAATTCCCAAATATTCAAAAAGCCCTAATTCTACCCAAAACCCCAATTTCTACCCTTTAATTCCATGATTTTAGACCTAGAATCTAATGAATGTTGATGAAAATGGAAGAAAATGAGGTTAGAATTACTTACCTAAGAGGCTATGGTGATGAAGTCCTTCAAACATGGCCCAAGGAGGTGTGGAGAAGAAGAAGGGTATGCAAAATTATGAAATCCCATATGAAACATTCTGTTTTTGGACTTTTTTAATAACTGGGCGAAATTGACCTTCGCGATCGCGAAAGGTCTCCTTCGATCGTGGAGAGTACTGGACATAGACCTACGTGATCGCGAAGCAAGGACTGCGTTCGCAGAGCTTACTGACATGGAATATCGCGATCGCGGCTCAGGGCCCGCGTTCACATAAAATAAAATAGTACCCGGACCCAGCCCATAATTTGCACTATGCGATCGCGTGTGGCCCTCCGCGATCCCGTAGAGCACTGCCCCCAGGCTCCGCGATCGCGACTGAGGCCCTGCGTTCGCGTAGGGTTATTTACTCCCCTCCCCAACTGACTCATCGCGATCGCATGCAAAGCACTGCGATCGCGGAGAAGGAATAACTGGACACCAGATTCTGTAGCTACACCAGAAATTTTCCTAAGTTTTTGCACTCCGACACCTACCCGAAACTCACCCGAGCCCTCGGGGCTCAAAACCAATTATACACACAACCTCATAAACATACCACGAACTTATTCGAGTAATAAAATCACCAAATTAGCATAAAAACAACGAATTAAACCTCAAAATCTATAAAAATTCTCAAAACTTCTTAAACCTCAAATTTTTACTTTTTAATCTGAAACACGTCAAACTAATTCAGTTTCTTATCAAATTTCACAGATAACTCACATAAAACATATTGAACCTATTCCGGGCTCCAGAACTATAGTACGGGCCCGATAACCCAGGTTTCACATCAAATTTCATTTTCAAAAGCCTCTATATTTTTCAGAAAACAATTTTCTTTAAAAATTCATTTCTCGGACTTAGGACCTCGGATTCGATTCCGGGCATACGCCCAAGTCCCATATTTTCCTACGGACCTTGCGGGATAGTCAAATCACGGGCCCGGGTTCGTTTACCAAAAATGTTTACCAAAGTCAGCTCTATTCAAATAATTATTATAAATCATCATTCTATCAATTTTCCATATAACGGCTTCCCGGCTACGCGTCCGGGATGCACACGCACATCGAGGTGAGATAAAAGGAGGCTTTCATGTCTTCGGAACATAGATTTAGCTAAAATTAGACGGGATGACCTTTTGGGTCATCACACTATTTTGAGCTGGTTAAAATGGGGTATAACTGCTTGGCGACTCTGCTGGGGAGTTTAGGTTTTAAACCATAACAAACTTAGGTTAATAAAAATGGCTTTTGTATTTTGTGAATGTTTTTTTTATTTGTTGCCTTATTTGAAAATGGCCATTTCTTGTAAAATGTTATTACTATATTTTATAAATTGTTCATTCCGTTTTCACTTCCTCCACTTTTGGAAAAGTCACAATAAGCACACACCTAGCGGTTACATGGTTTTCGGCCGTGCGCTTTTTCAAAAATACCTTTTAGGGAAAAGTTCGTGGGTAAGTCGATCAGCGGTGCAATCGACAGTCACGGCTTTCCACTCTCAAGTCGTCCACTTGGGAGAGACCAGTCTAGAAAACTTACTCTTAGCCGACCTAGGATAAAGCTAAACCAAAACCTTTCTTAGGGGGCATGCATCACGCAACCTTAGGAGGCTTAATACCCTAGGTGTATTAAGTCCATTAGTTGGCCTTATCCGAATGTCCAAGCGGGTTTATAACCCCGAGTGACACATATTCATCCTTTATGTGAATTATTTGAAAGATAAACATACTAATTATGTGGATCATTTACTCCTAAAAGGGAAACGGGTACGATTAACCTTTTCTGTGATGCAGGAAATCATGAATCAGGTTGTTTACCAAAAGATTGGCATGGTGTTGGACATCCCTCCAAACCTAAAGGCATGGTGGAGAAACTTGGGAGAGAATGCACAATCTGAAGTGCGAAAGAAGTTGGGTCATCTGCCGTTACTTATGGAAGTCACAGCATGTAGGGAAATTATTGAGGCAGTTGTCACCTTTTGGGATGAAGAAAGGGCTGTATTCAGATTTGGGGAAAATGAGATGACTCCATTGTTAGAAGAAATTGGAGGCTTCATAGAGAATGTGAGTTTGTTATCGAAAGGTAGACGTTCTTGGCAAAACGCTGGCATGAGTATTCCAAAGAATCCCTCGATAAAAGAGTTCCTTGAAAAGTTTGGTTTCGAGAAAGAAATTGGGCTAGAGCATTTAAAAGAATCCAAGATACCCCTTGATTATCTGTTCGACATCTTTGTCCGTTCAGATGATTTTCTACGACATCGAGAGGTGTTCTCCTCACACGCTTCTTGGAGTGAAAATAGGGTATTCGCTTTTTTGGTTTGTTTCCTCGGGCTCCTAGTATTTCCTCGAGGAGCAAAACAAGAGATTCACACCCGACTCGTCATGGTTACTGATGCATTATTTAATGGCATTGATGGAAAGCCATACACCATAGTGTTGATGGTTGTTGCAGATATATATCGAGCTTTGGGTCTTTGCCAGAAGGGATTCAAACATTTTGAGGGATGTAATTTATTTCTTCAGTTGTGGTTTATGGGGCATCTCCAAAATATCAATGTAAGTCAAGAGCTTTACAAGAAAAATGGTGATAATCACATCACTTCATACACGATCCCAGTGGTTCCATTCAAGCGTCCAAATAGTGTTAAAGGATGGGGCAAGTTATTTAGCAAGCTGAATGATACCACGATTCAATGGATGTTTTCTTGGTATCCTTCTGAGAATTTTGTAATCTGTGGAAAAATGCTACCTTACTTGGTTCTCATCGGTCTTCGAGGACTTCAACCATATGCTCTATTGCGAGTTATGAGACAAGCCGGAAGAAGGCAAGTCATACCGCAAGTTGATAACATGGATCATTATCGAATTGACTATGATAATGATAAGATTCCTTTTGCAAAAGAAATTCTCAGAATGTGGAAAAACAAAAGAGTTTGATCAAGGATACAATTGCACCAGATAGGTACCAGGTTGGGTGTGACACTTTTTACCCAGAATGGTTGCTTGCCAATTTTGAAGGTTCTGTCACAAGAGGGATTAATATGGGAGGCCGGATTAAAGACAAGGCAATTGAGGTTGAAATTAAGTACTGTTTGTTAAAAAGAAGGGTGTCAGAGGCTGAAGCAAAGCACAAGGAGCAGCATGAGAAGAACAATAAAGAGATTGAAATGTTGAGATAACGAGATGAGATGCAGAAGCAACAAATAACAATGTGGAAACGACAAGCTGTAGAAATGGAGCAAGGACTCAAAGATTTGGATGGAGACCTCAAGGAGTAATTCATAGAATGCTGTTGCCAAGGAATCGACGAAAGAGGAAAGTTAGCCATGGTTTACCTTGTGAAGAATCACCAGAAAATAGACGAGGCAATAAGAGCAACAAAGAGGCTAAGGGGAGATGAAGAATTATCCTCAGTCAATTAGATTAAAGCTACTTTGCAATCTTTATTTCAATTAAGGCTATGCCATTGTAATCGTTTTAGACTAAGGTTATGATGTTTATTTTTCATTTATGTACTAAGCTTGAATCATCAATGAAAGTTTGTTTGGGGTGTCTAATTAAGGAGCAATGGAATGATATATAATGGTGTGTTTATCTCTCAATTTTTGCTAGGCCTACCTCTGGCACAAAGAGGTCCCATGCATACTAGGATACGCTTATCAATGCCTGACTTGTTATTCATTACGTGATTTGTTTGTTATGGGACATATTTGCTTTTAAACTTAATCACCACTTACTAGCATTGTCTTTTGTTTCCTTTTTAAAGGTTTTCTATTTTATTATTCCCCAAGGTTGACTTGTGTTCATTGCGAACTGGATGAACACCCATACTTTACGAGATCTAAGGCACAAGCAGCTACCAACATGACTGGTTCAAACACATCTAATCAGACAGGCTTGGGACTTTTCACCGTTCAACGAGACGAACCCGAGGCTTCGGGAGAAAGGGAGGTTACCGTTCGTGGTGAGCACATCGCCCAGTTGTCGTAACAAGTGGCTAACATGCAAGGGGAAATTGAGCGGCTTCGGAACCTCACCGATCTTTCCATCAGCCTCAACACACTACTTCCCGGAGAAAGGACAAATGCACCTATCCCACAACCCTTTCCCATCTTTTGGCTCACCTCTCCCTGAACACCCTCAACCAAATCCTCCAATCTACAACACCAATCCAACATCCACTAACGCACATGCGAACCCTAAACTAGCCAACCCATCGACTATTACCACATCATATGTTTCCCAACCACCACCAGCCCAAAGCACCCCGCTCACCCAAAACCACCTTGTAACCCAACACATACCTATGGCACACGTCGCTATTCCTAACATGCAGCATGTTCCGCCGGTATATGTAGCGGAAGCACAACCTTTTACTACCCCTATGCCTCACCAACTTCACTCCGAAGTGTATAAGTATCCAGAAAAAGAAGTAAGAGCCAGAGTTGATGAGTATGTGGCGAAGGAGATCCGTGAGTTAAAGGAAGCATTCAAAAATCT
Organism: Nicotiana rustica; assembly: GCA_005239535.1. NCBI lineage: Eukaryota > Viridiplantae > Streptophyta > Magnoliopsida > Solanales > Solanaceae > Nicotiana > Nicotiana rustica. The sequence goes on from ML542807.1 coordinate 99,686, forward strand.
GAAAACTGTTAGAAGTATGGAAGGTTTGGAGTATGAGGATTTATGTGTTCATCCCGATGTTGATTTACCCTCGGGATATAAAGTACCAAAATTTTACATGTTTGATGGAAAAGGAAACCCACTAGCTCATTTGAGGTCGTATTGTGATAAATTAGTTGGAGTGGGAAAGGATGAAACTATCAGGATGAAGCTTTTTATAAGAAGTCTTACAGGGGAAGCCCTTGATTGGTACACAAGTCAAGACCCACAGAAATGGCGCAGCTGGAGTGTCATGGCGCAAGGATTCATGGACAGATTCAGATTTAACACCGACCAACCCAGATAGATTCTATTTGATGACGTTGGAGAAGAAAACAACAAAATCCCTTAGAGAGTATGCCATTAGATGGAGGGCAGAAGCAGCAAGAGTCCAACCCCCGATGGGAGAGGATGAGATGACAACTACTTTTATTCGATCTCAAACGGATGCAACATACTATGAGAGATTGATAAGCATGCTAGGGCATAAATTCTCGGAAGTTGTTAGGATGGGAGACGTTATAGAGGAAGGTCTCAAATCAGGAAAGATACGAACTTGGTAGCATTACAAGCAACGAGTTAGGAAATCCAGTTTGGAACTATTGGAGGAGCAAGTAAGAATAAAGAAAAAGAAGTATCCGCTGCTATGACCATCCAAGATCGCAGGCCTAACCAAATGTTAACCTACCAAAACCCGTTACCCCAACCTTTGTACTATAGCCCATACACCAAAAACCCTCAACCTTATTACCAACCTTCACCCATTCTATATCCTGTTTATAATGCCCAACCAATCTATTATCCACCCCGAGCACCCATATACAAGAATCCATCACACTACCAACCCACATATCCATCTCAACCATGCTACCAATCACAAAACCGCCCAAACTCACCTAGACCTCGCCCGAGTTTTGAAAGAAAACCAACCAAAACCTATACACCCCTAGTTGAACCTTTAGCCCAGTTGTATGAAAGGTTGAGAGCCGCAGGAGTACTCCAACCAGTCCCGGGAAGAGTTCCCGACCCCCTCTCGGGATGGTATGATGGGACCAAGCATTGTGCATATCACTCTGGTGTGACTGGACATGACACAGAAAATTGCCTTACTCTCAAAGATAAGATTGAAGAGCTGATCAAAGCAGGAACTATCCAGTTTAAGGGAGCTCCCCCGAACGTGAACAATAACCCTCTTCCAAATCCGGGGGATACCGATATTAACATGATATCTACTGATGAAGATAGAAATTTGGAAGGAACTGTTGTACCAGTTGAAGACGAGAAAAAGTTNTATCCAGCTTAAGGGAGCTCCCCCGAATGTGAACAACAACCCTCTTCCAAATCATGGTGATAACGGTGTTAACATGATATCTACTGATGAAGATTGGAATTCGGAAGGAACTATTATACCAGTTAAAGATGAGAAGAAGGCTGTGTCATCTGTCTTTATTGCTCCTGTCATCACAGTGCAAGTATGGGTGATAATAGGTGAATTAGACTATGTTTTTTCCCCTAATAAACCATAGTTTACTATGTTTTTAAGGTAAATATTTGATAACCAAATGCTCTGATTAGTGTTTCTTGTGCTTTGCAGGATATATGCTATGAGAGGAGATAATTTGGAGACAATCAAGGGAGTTAAAGGCCAATCGAGAAGAACCCGTGAGGAAAGCACAAGAGAAAGGGCTGAAATTGCTGGAACATTGTCCACTGTGACCCCGGTCGACCGCGTTGGAGAATAACTGAAGCACGATACGAGTAGCCCACCGCGGTCGCGCCGCGGTCCTGCCGCGATCGCGGGCGACAGCTGACAGGCCTGGAAAATTGAAGGACTTAAGTGCAAAACACGGGATTAATTTGCCAAACCCTATTTAAACATTGTAAATCCACTCAAGAGAATGATATTCTTATTTTTAGGCTCAGGCAATACTCATTGTGAGAAGACAAGAAACCATTAGAGTTTTATTATTTTGTTCCTTTCATCTTTATTTTAAGCATTATGAATTCTTTAGGGTTTTTATTGTTCTTGAGCATGAGTAGCTAAACTTTCTAATCTAAGGTTGTTGGTGGAACTCGTTGGGGATGAACGTGTTGAGATATTAATATAGTTTTGTTTGGTTATTAATCTCTATTTGTTCAACTACGATCTTGTTATAGTTGATTGAAGGGCCCTCAATTAGCTGTTCCTATTTATTATGTATCTACTTCAGAGAGAGTGCATATTTAGGTAGTTGTTTGAACAACGACACTCCCGGAGTATATGCGAGAGTCATAACCGAGGGATTAGAGGTTGGATTAGACATAACGATACCTCGGGTGCAATCTAAAGTGAACTGTAATGCAATATAGCTAGGTAGCTTGAGAAAGTGCGTCTAGTAAATTATCATAGTTACTTGAGAGAGATTTGTGATAACTAGAGTGTTCATGATTGATAGGGACAACTAAATCAAAATATAGGAAATATACAAGAAAGAATTTCACTAACGGGGGAAACCATAACCTTAGACCTTTATTATAATTGCTTACACCCCATTGTTAGTTAATCTTTAGTTTTTATATTTTTGTTCAGCTGTAGTAGTATAAAAACAGCACCAAGGGATATTCACAAAGTTTGAGAAAGTTTACTATTGAGAATTTGGTAATCTAACAACAACAGTTGATACGTTGATTCCCTGTGGGATTCGACTCTGGGCATAATACCCCGAATTATATTTGCAACGCCCGCTTAGTCTTTTAGTAGACATAGTTAAGCATGATAAAACGTCATTGCCGGGGAATTAACGATATTATCAGGTGTAGTTGAAGAAAAATACGAAAACTCTTAAGTATCGTCAAGTTTCTTTGATTTCACATATATATTGAATTTCTAACGTTTGCTAAACCGGTGGTACAGGTGCATGCCTAGAAACTCTTCGAGAACTCGTGACGTATTTCAAGCATTTCCAGACCCCGATAAAGTTTTTAGGGCCTTGAACAGGGCCAATCGGAGAAGCAAACAAAAACCACACATTGAACAAATAGAACCAGACATGGCAGAGCTGAACGACAGAAACAACCTTAATGTTGGGGATGTCAGGGATGGTGTGGTCGACCCTGCTGCAAGGATTGCAGCGCCTCAGGTACCCATTGTACCTGAGGCACCATTATACGACTGGGCACAACCCACAATTGACAACTTGGCAACCGCAATTTTGGTCCCTCAGATTGAAGCAGAGTCTTTCCAGATTACAAACAATATGCTGCACCTGTTGCAGAATAAGGGGCCATTTTTGTGGTCGTACATTGAGGATCCCCAGTAGCATTTAAAGAGCTTTCTGTCCATCTGCAAGACCTAGAGGCAGCCGAATGTTACCCCGGAGGCATTAAGATTGTTATTGTTTCCGGTCTTGGTGACAAGAGTTGCCCAAACTTGGCTCAACTCCCTCCCTATCAACTCTATTGCAACATGGGAGGAGTTGGTCAAGCAATTTCTGAATAAATTCCATCCACCAAACAAGACAGCACAACAGATTGATGAGATCATAAGCTTCAGACAGAAGCCTATGGAGACACTGCAAGAGACATGGGAACGGTTTAAAGGGATGCTGATTATCTGTCCTCACCATGGTATTCCTGAGCAAATGTTGGGACAATGATTCTATATGGGTTTGGCTGATGGTGTAAAAGCCAATGTCGGTGCTTCAGCTGGTGGAGCATTCCTTAGAAAGACATGGAGAGAGTGCCAGATTTTACTTGATACAATGGCACAGAATTCAGGGTGGACGACCAGGGGTGCTCCAATTACCCTAGTTGTTCACTCAGTGCCATTAGACCCATCCAACACTATGGCTGAGAACATGGCTACTTTGATGACATAGATGAGTATTCTTACGAAGAAGGTAGAGGATTCGGGGATAAAGCAGCAGGTTCATATTATGGATACTACCAATGGGGGCTTATGCACATCTTGCATTAGTCAGCCAATTGGTAACCAGTGGAATGAAGATTGTGATCACCCTCCTTACCCAGAAAACATGAATTATGTGTCAAACTATGGAGGCCAAAGACAAAGGGGACAAAACTGGGGTCAACAAGTTCAACCGTATAGACCACCTCATCAGCAGCAGAACAATGGAAACATGGGTGACATGAGACCTCATGGTAATGTGGAACCTTATCAAAGGCCACATGGGTATAACAATCAGAATTAGCAGTGGGCATACCACCTCCCTCAGCAATAACATGGGGGGAGGCAAGAAGATGGGTTTTCCAGGCTTGAAGCAATGATGCAACAGGTGATTGGGTCAACTGCAAAAATCAATGAAAGAGTAGATGCACATGATTCACTATTAAAAATATGGAAGTGCAGTTGGGCCAGATTTCAATGGCAGTGCACAATCGTCCTCTTGGGACTTTACCTACAGACACTCAGGTGAATCCTAAGGACCAAGGCCGAAGCAGCTGATGGCAGTAAGTCTCCGCAATGGCAGGGACTTAGACTTGGAACAAGAGTTGGCTTGTGAAAGCAGGCAGGCAGAGACACTATTACCAGTGCCAATCGAAATTGATGATTCCACAACCTTAACAAAGGTAACAGTGCAAACTGCTGAAGGAGAACCCAGTGGGCAGAGTGAGGCTGAAAAGGAAGTGGAGATAACCCCAGAGCCAGTAGTTGAGGTGGTAGTTGAGAAAGAAAAATCCCAAATCATTGGGAAGAAGAGACCGCCAACACCATTCCCTCAAAGGCTGGCAAAATACCAAAAAGTTGAGCAGTGCAAGAAGTTCTTGGATATGCTGAAGCAGATACATGTAAACATTCCTCTAATTGATGCTCTGAAAGAGATGCCTGGTATGCAAAGATGATGAAGGACTTGATGTCCCATAAGTTTGATTTCCAAGACTTGGCGACTGTGACGCTTACTCAGACTTGTAGTGCGATAGTAACACGACCAATTGCAGAGAAGCTGTTTGATCCATGGAGCTTTACAATTCCCTACACCATTGGCAATTTTGCTTTTGCCAAAGAACTTTGTGATTTGGGGGCCAGTATCAATCTCATGCCCCTGGCCATTTATAAGAGACTGGGTACTGGTAGAGCCAGACCAACTTCCATGTTGCTGCAACTAGCTGATAGGACGGTGAAGAGACCATCGGGTATTCTGGATGATGTTTTGGTGCAAGTGGGGAAGTTTGTGTTCCTTGCTGATTTTGTGATACTAGACTGTCGAGTGGATGAGGAGATTCCTATAATCTTGGGAAGGCCGTTTTTGGCCACAGGTAGAGCCCTCATTGATTGTGAGACTAGGGAGCTCAAGATGAGGCTTAATGATGAAGAAATCACCTTCAATGTGAAAACACCCATGAGGCGACCGAGTGAGTTCGCCAACTTTTCTCTAATTGATGTTGTGGATGTGATAGTGGAAGAAGATGATGCGTCCTTAACTATTGAGGACCCCCTTGCTGCATGCTTAATGAATTTAGATGAGGTCAATGGGGAGGAATTGGCAGAGTGGGTGTTATCTTTTAAAGGTAAAGGGGTCTGGCCGAGGGCTCTCGAGTTTGAGCCATTACACTTAGCGAAAATAGAGAACCCGCCAGCAAGGCCAACTGTTGAAGAACCACCCAAATTAGAACTAGAGCCACTACCACTGCCGCCTCTTCTAGAAAAGATATTAGAGTTAACCAAGGACATTGATGATACGTATTTTGTTGACTCTAGTGTCATTAGTGTTGAGGATATTGACAATCCTATTGAGTGCATTGGTACACACCCCGAGCATTTGTCCACATTGTGTTTGGATGATGATATGAAAATAGAGCCATCTGAGCCACTTGAGGAGTCAAGGAACAAGGAACAAGAGGCATACACTATGGAATTCTTCTTGCCAGAAAGTAGGGAATACACATCTCATCTAAAGTCTAAGAAGTGCAGAACACTATGTTATTTTAATGGTCCAGTCAGATTCGTTCCACCACCTCAGGAGCATGATCAAAGAGCGGAATCAACACTTGGGGTCCAATTCATAATCTCAAAGTGGAGGCGTAAAGTGATTCAAGCTTTTGTTCAAAGGAGCGTGGAAAGTAAGACTAATGCGGGGATGAATGAGACCAAGGAGTTGTCTGTGGTGCATCCTTTTGAACCACAGAGGTTGAGCGAGCCTTAAATGCGCTCATTCTGCGTCGTGCAGCGATGTTAAATCAGGCGCTTCATGGGAGGCAACCCATTGATTGTTTTACTCGTCGTGCCTCGGCGTTAAATCAAGCGCTGCGTGGGAGGCAACCCATAATTGTACTGTTTTCTCTTTTGATTATGTTGTAATTGATGTACATACGTTTAACAAGTTCTTGAGTGTGCAGGACAAGCTTGGAGGTGTGTTGAGCAAAAGACGGGGTCATAAACAACTCTGATAAGGTAAATATATGTGGAAAACACACCAACAGGCGAGCAAAGGCCACCGGGATCGTGGAGGATCACGGCGCGACCGCGGCCAAAATCGACCTCTCTGAACCTCGTGCGACCGCGGTGAATAAACATCTCTCTAAACCTCGCGCGGCCGCGGCGAAACGCGGTGCGACCGCGATAATTTCTCACTTATCTGAATCTCCCGCGACCGCGGTAAAAATCACAACTCTCTGAATCTACCGCGGCCGCGGTCGACCGCAGCGCGACCGCGGCGGG
>ML542808.1:0-16262 GCA_005239535.1 Nicotiana rustica
CCCACTCCACCCTCACCCTAAATAAAAATATTATTAACAGTACTTCTTTTCATTTTATAGATAGATTTTTTTTTCATTTCAACAAATGAATATTTTTTTCCGAAAAATATTTTTCAATCACCAACCAAACAACGGAAAATAAGTTATAAAACCGCTCATTTTTCATAAAAAATATTTTCCTTCGCACCAAACACACCCTAAGGGGTCGTTTGGTTTGAATAAGGCTTATGTCGGGATAAGTCATACTGGTATAAGTTATGTTGTGATAAGTTATGCTGAGATTAGTTATGCTGGGATTATTTTTTATCAATTGTTTGGTATGTTGTATTAAGTATGACAATTGCATAATTTGTAAGAGTTATACCGGTGCTAATTACCCCATCCTCTATAAGGTATGAGTTATCCCGGTGTTAATTTTAATCCTGGGATAACTTATACCTGATTTGCTACCCAAACAAAGTATTAAGATAAATTTTTTTTTATATACCAACACTATACCTTTTTATAGCTCATGCCAAACGACCCTAAATGTTAAATTTTTACAAAATAAAATTGAAAGAATGAAGTAGAGTAGTAGTGAATAACATGTCGTAGTCGAAATACAAAGCGACAGCCTACATTTCTTAAATACACTTCCATAAATAAATAAAATAAATAAAATTCAGTAAAGGGACAAAGCCCCGTAAATTATACTCCTTTACTGAAATGATACTGAAACTGGTTTGAATCTTTCTTTCAACACAGAAGAAGTCTTTTTTTGGCCTAAACCCAAAATCCCCTCCTCTTTGTCCCTTTCTCTCTCTTCTCACTTTCTATCTCTCCTGCATTGTACATTGCGCGATCTCTGCAATTCCATAGCTAATTTGGTCTTTAAACTATCTGGGTCTCTCTCTGGCTCTGCTTTTATAATTCATCTTTGTTGACTTCAGGTGCCCATTTCTTCTTATTGTTTTTATCATTCAACGAAAAATGTATGACTTGTTTAAGCTTTTTATGTGTTGGATCAATTGTTTTACAAGTATGCTAGATTTCGTTTTGTCGGTTCATTTTTTGTTTTGTTGTTAATTTGTTTTATTAATGTGCTTAATTAGCTGCAACTTAGCTGGAATTTTATGTGGTTTTTGCTCCTTTTCCTTTATTTGCTTTTAATTTTTTAATTATCGTATTCTGTGGAAATGAGAAGATTTTTGCAGCCATCAAGTTGGGTGAAGTGGATTTTGATCGTTTCAATTTTCCTATTTTACTTTTTTTGGGGGGTCGATCAACTTTAAATTTGTGATTTGGATAAGAAGCTAAATCTGCGGTAATTTTAGTTTTCCCTAGATATGCTCTTGGAGGTCTTTTTCCCCAATTTACTTCCTAAGTTGACTAAAATGTCAATTAAATTTTTTCTATGCAATTGGATGGGTCTTAAACAATAAATAGTATTTTTACAGGGATGTTATTTCGTTGAATCTTGGTGTCAGTTACATTCTGCTGAGATTAATGTGTGCTTTTGAGGTTAATGTATCATCAGGAATGTTGTTTGCTGGAATTTTTCAGCCTTTGAGTTGTGGGCTTGGCCTGTCTATTTCTTGTTTGCACCTGTGTATTGTATATTATATGTTAATCAAGTTTTTTGATTGGCAGCTCAAACCTCAGGGGGAGTTGAAGAGGGTCTGATCCTCTATCGGTCGAGCACGATTCTGTGCACGAGTATCAACCCTTCAATTTTCCTGGTGAAAGCAAGTGGTAACAATTGTTTTTGAAACATATAATGTGGGTGTATGACTGATTTTGATTTTCATTGGGAGGAAAAGAATGGCACGAGGCAGCATAAGGGCAAAGATTCAATGGAGCAATCTGTATTCATTTGGTTGCTATAGGCCACGAACTGATGAGGAAGATGGTCCTCATCAGCTAGGTGCCGGTTTTTCACGAGTTGTCCATTGCAACCAGCCCTATCTCCATGAAAAGAAACCTCTTAAGTACTGCACAAACTACATATCTACCACAAAGTATAATTTCATCACATTCCTACCCAAGGCTATATTTGAGCAATTTAGACGTGTTGCTAACTTGTATTTCCTCATGGCTGCTATTCTGTCGGCCACAACGGATCTTTCTCCATTCTCACCTATCAGTATGATAGCTCCTTTGGTCTTTGTTGTGGGGTTGAGCATGGCGAAGGAAGCATTGGAAGACTCACGGCGGTTTATACAAGATATGAAGGTCAATCTCCGAAAAGCTCTTCTACTTAAGGAAGGTGGTGCGTTTGGTCCCAGGCCATGGATGAAGATTCGTGTGGGAGACATTGTGAAGGTGGAAAAGGATCAATTTTTTCCGGCTGATTTACTTCTTTTATCATCCAGTTATGAAGATGGAATTTGTTATGTGGAAACTATGAACTTGGATGGAGAGACAAACTTGAAGGTAAAAAGAGCTTTGGAGGTTACCCTACCGTTTGATGAGGATGAGGCTTTCAAGGAATTCAGGGCTACCATAAAATGTGAGGATCCCAATCCTAACCTTTACACTTTTGTGGGCAACCTTGAATATGATCGTCAGATTTATCCTCTTGATCCTACTCAGATTCTCCTCAGGGATTCAAAGCTTAGGAACACGGCATATGTCTATGGAGTTGTTATATTCACTGGTCATGACAGCAAAGTTATGCAAAATTCTACGGAATCTCCTTCGAAAAGGAGTAGGATCGAACTACAGATGGACAAGATAATTTACATCCTCTTCAGCCTCCTTGTCATGATATCATTTATCAGTTCCATCGGCTTTGCCGTAAAAACAAAACTCGACATGCCGAACTGGTGGTATATGCAGCCCAAGGACAAGAACAAGAATACAACTGATCCAGACAGGCCTGAGGTGTCAGGCATTTTCCATCTGATCACTGCACTAATATTATATGGTTATTTAATTCCTATTTCCCTCTATGTTTCTATTGAGGTAGTGAAGGTCCTACAGGCATTGTTCATAAACCAGGATATTAATATGTACGATGACGAGACAGGAACTCCTGCTCAAGCACGGACATCAAACTTAAATGAGGAGTTGGGGCAGGTTGATACCATCCTCTCGGATAAAACTGGCACTTTGACATGCAACCAAATGGACTTCTTAAAATGCTCCATTGCTGGTACTGCATATGGGACACGAGCCAGTGATGTAGAACTTGCAGCTGCAAAGCAGATGGCAGAGGACCTTGGTGGGCAAGATCTTGAAATTTCACAGAGACGGTCATCAGAAATTGAATTAGAGATGGTTATCACTCCTAAAAATGAGATCAGGCCTGCAATAAAGGGGTTTAGCTTTGAGGATAGCCGACTTATGAAGGGGAATTGGTTAAAGGAGCCAAATGCAGATCTGATCATGCTATTCTTTAGGATACTCTCACTGTGTCATACTGCGATTCCCGAGTTAAATGAGGAGACTGGAAGCTATACTTATGAAGCAGAATCACCTGATGAAGCAGCATTCCTTATTGCTGCTAGGGAATTTGGCTTTGAGTTCTGTAAAAGAACTCAATCAAGTGTTTTTGTACGGGAGAGATATCCTTCTTTTGAAGATCCCAATGAAAGGTGAGACTGCCTAAATTGTTGCCAGTTGTTTCAAGAATTAAGCTACCCTTGTAGTATATTACCGACTTACTCTTGATCTGTTATCTTTAGGGAATTCAAAGTTCTCAATCTACTGGACTTCACCAGCCAGCGGAAGAGAATGTCTGTTATTATTCGGGATGAGCGGGGCCAGATTCTTCTCTTGTGTAAAGGAGCAGACAGGTCTTTTTTTTTTTGACAACTTTTTAAATTAGTCTCTGTTTTGCATCTACTTCGGTATCCAGTGAAGTAGGTCATTGAAGAGGCTATTGTGCTATAAAATATGCTGTTAACATGCCTGTAAATTCCACTCAGTTTTTCTAGTTATTACTCTCCATTACTGCTTCCCCGCCCTCTCCCTTGCATCGGGTGAAGTTCATTCCTTCTAATAGTTTCTGTTCCCGAAAATTTTATTTTCCAGACCACCTCTTTGTGACGAGACCTGGGACAGGGCTTTGATAAGTTTTGTGATTGTGGAATGCATGATAAAGGAAATTCTAAGTTCTTATTTATCACCCTACCTTGGCTAAATGTTTAGTCATGGATGTGGCGTATGGTGACCTTTCTGATGTAAAATTTTGGATGATATGCTGTTTTTTGGATCATGCAGCATCATCTATGATAGATTAGCAAAAAATGGAAGGAGATTTGAGGAAGCTACCACAAAGCATCTAAATGATTATGGGGAAGCAGGGTTGCGTACTCTTGTGCTTGCCTACAAAAAGCTGGATGCAACAGAATACTGTGCATGGAATGAAGAGTTTACTAAAGCAAAAACTTCAATCAGTGGTGATAGAGATGCCATGCTTGAACGTCTATCTGACATGATGGAAAAGGATTTGATCCTTGTTGGTGCTACAGCTGTGGAGGATAAACTACAGAAGGGAGTATGTACTTTATGCTCCTCAAGAACTGAAGTATATCTATTCTGATATAGTAGCCTTTTTTGACTATTTCACATCTATCCTTTTCATCAGGTTCCTCAGTGTATAGATAAGCTGGCCCAAGCTGGTCTCAAGATCTGGGTTCTGACAGGTGACAAGATGGAAACAGCCATCAACATAGGGTCTGTCTCCCGCTCCGAGATATATCGTCTGCCATCTCTTTCTTACTTGTTTAGTTATTGGATTTGAGCTGGTAAATCACAATTCCTGCTTCCATGTAGGTATGCATGTAGTCTACTTCGGCAAGGGATGAGACAAATATGTATAGCGACTATGAACGCAGATTCAGTGGAACGAAGCTCTGAACGGGTTGGTCATTATAAATCAAGTTTATTAAGTTGTTACATGTATTATTATTCATGTCCATCTCTTTATTTATTTATTTATTTATTTATTAGAATTATTCACGGCCATCTCAATTGCTCTTTCACTGATCAGGCTATGAAGGAGAACATTTTGATGCAAATCACAAATGCTTCTCAAATGATCAAGCTTGAGAAGGACCCACATGCTGCATTCGCCTTGATTATCGATGGGAAAACTCTAACATATGCTTTGGAGTATGATATGAAGCATCAATTTTTGAATTTAGCAGTCGATTGTGCATCTGTCATTTGCTGCCGAGTCTCTCCTAAGCAGAAGGCCTTGGTAAGATATGACATATCAATATCTGATATGTGAAATCAAATTAGCCTTTTCAATTCTAGCCCAACTATTCATCCGTGAAATTGGTCATATTTACATTTATTTGTATCAATTAAAATCTCAGGTTACTAGACTAGTAAAGGAGGGAACTGGTAAAACCACCTTAGCAATTGGTGATGGTGCAAATGATGTTGGGATGATCCAAGAAGCGGATATTGGAGTTGGCATCAGCGGTGCAGAAGGAATGCAGGTTGGTGATAAATCTAGCTTGGCAATTTGGTGTTCTTAAAATACTAAAAGATTTTTACATTTTCCTTTGGACAATTTTTTTTAATACTGCATTTTAAAATTTGTTAGAAAAATAAGGTCAAAGGGGTGCGACATACATTTTATAGTGTACAAGCTGACTTGAAACAACATGATACCGGGTTCGAGGTTACCAGAGTCAATTCATTAGTGCAATTTTGTTCCCATATTCCAAAATTTTACAGTTTATTTCCTTATCATAGGACTAATATGCATCTGTATTCATTTTTATGGAATCTGTATATATGTCTAGGGCGTATAGATTAACTATAAAAACTAGGGCCTATAGCTGACCATTTGATAATGTGTCACAAGATCACTTAACAAAACCTCAGGCCTAATTAGCCAAAAAATGATTTTTCTGGAGACTTCTGGAAACCACTACTTTTCCTGTTGAACTGTAGAAAACAGTATGTCGAGAACCTTTCGCCTGTTTGAATTTCATGCCAGAATGATCTGACAAGAAAAACAGAGTGCATTTCCGAGATAGTTTTTGTACGCTTCTACTGAATATATATCTCCCAGGGATAACCTAGTATCATCTTTCGTAAAAGCTAGACAGATTAACATAAGCAGTCTGATCCAAGGAACAGTAGCAGCTGGGATGGAGAATCTTTCCTAATTGAGGAAGATGATTGTAAATCTATTTGCTTAGTAGATTGCTGCACATTGAAGTTCACTGAAAAATAGAAAGTGATATCATCGGAAGATATGTTACGTCATACCAAACACACCCTAGATCGCCTGTCTTTGTCAAATTAGCTCTGGTCAATTTAGATCACTCCGGTTGATTGGTGAGAGAGCTAACTTATTTAACTGAAATGGTAGAATATTCTAAAAGATTCACTCATTTCTTCATGATGATTTTCAAATAATTATACAACTGTAGATTTCATGTTACTTCTGGAAAACAAGTATGAGTAATGTATTATCTCCATGTAATAAATCAAGTCTTGCATTTCTTTGATCTGTGTAAGTTCAAACTACAAAGTAACAAAAGCTTTTATGTTCTATTCCCTATGGCCTTGGACAAGGTTTCCCTGGTTTAACTTGCTACCTGTTGTCTGCATAGATTGATTAGCCTAAGTAGGATCTGGAGAATATTTTCTAATTTGGAAAGATTACCCTAAATCCATTGTCCCAAGTAGATCATTGCTGCATTTATGAGTTAAAAGGATCAATAACAACTCATATTTGCTTTCCAGTTTTTTATACATTAACTCACCCATTTTAAAAGTTTGGGATGCCGGATCATAATGATTGAGGAATAAAACAAGGCTACTATCCTCTGCAAGCATATTTTGCTCTTGGATGCTGTATTTCGGCTTACTTGATTTTCAACTTTCTGCAGGCTGTGATGGCTAGCGACTTTGCTATTGCACAGTTTCGGTTCTTGGAGAGGCTTCTTGTTGTACATGGGCATTGGTGCTACAAACGAATTGCTCAGATGGTAATAACTAGGAATCTGTTTCATTTTATTGATTGAAAATGATCACAATTTGGATTCTTGACATAATTCCCATACTTGTCATGTTTCATCTAACTTGCTGTGCATTCTGCATGCAGATATGCTATTTCTTCTACAAAAATATAGCATTTGGCCTCACACTCTTTTACTTTGAGGCTTTTGCGGGCTTTTCGGGACAGTCTGCCTATGATGATTCATACATGATTCTGTTCAATGTGATTCTTACCTCACTGCCTGTGATTGCGCTTGGAGTATTTGAGCAAGATGTGCCTTCTGAAGTTTGCTTACAGGTGAGTCTATTCTCAATACCCTCTTTTATTAGATTGACTTGCAAAGTAACCTCCGCTGAACAATATTAATTTAAACCGTAATGCCCTATGCAGTTTCCAGCACTGTACCAGCAAGGGCCCAAAAACTTGTTCTTTGACTGGTATAGAATATTCGGTTGGCTTGGCAATGGTGTCTATACCTCCCTCATTGTTTTCTTCCTCAACATTATCATCTTCTATGATCAAGCCTTCCGTGCTGAAGGCCAGACTGCTGACCTGACTGCTGTGGGTACTACGATGTTCACCTGCATTATCTGGGCCGTTAATTGCCAGATTGCACTCACAATGAGCCATTTCACATGGATACAACATTTTCTTATCTGGGGAAGTATTGCTACTTGGTACCTATTTCTTTTGATCTATGGTATGCTAGCACCAGATTATTCTAAATATGCCTTCAAAATCCTTGTGGAAGCTCTAGCTCCTGCTCCAGTCTACTGGTGTACCACCCTTTTAGTAACTGTTGTCTGCACTCTGCCCTACCTTGCGCACATATCTTTCCAAAGATCATTCAATCCGATGGATCATCACATTATTCAAGAAATCAAATACTATAAGAAAGACGTTGAAGATCATCATATGTGGAAGAGAGAGCGGTCTAAAGCAAGACAGAAGACCAATATCGGGTTCACAGCTAGAGTAGATGCAAAAATTAGGCAGTTGAGAGGGAGGCTGCACAAAAAGTATTCCTCAATGGGTCCCCAAATTGAGTCACCGCGTGCATAGCTGTGCGTCACTGATTTTCTTTTATTCTTTGGGATTCTCCCCGTTGACAAAGCAGAATTTAGGGTTTTTGCCATTTGCAATTTTGCTGGCCCTTTTTGACTTGATTTGTAAAATTATTTGTGCAGTATAGGGAGCCTCAGTTGAGGTCATTCGTTAGTTCCAAATTAGTGTGCACATTGTATTGTACTGTATTCAAGTGATTCAAGTACAGTTTGGGAAAGTAGCCAATACATAGTTTTCTATTGTTCTCATACAGTTTGGTTTGTATACTCTTTTTCGAAACAACTTCTGGATGTTGATTCCCTTGAAAAATAGTGCTACATTCAGATCTGGCTATTGTTCATTGCTTCTTTATTTTACCCTGAAATAACAGACGATCATATACGTTACCAGTCAAGTCCGATATGTTCTTTTGATCACAGTAATACTCTTCTTTTTAGTTGGAGCTACCTTATTCTTTGCTTATTGTGGTCATAATAATATTTTGTCCTTTTAGTTAGATTAAACATATATATATATATATATTATAGTTTAGCAAATAGATTAGTCAACCTGAAATATGGCAATTTAAAAAGAGTTGTTGAGCTTAAAGCCTACCTCATTGACTAAGCTTGCAGTGCGATTGCGACTCTGGATTTGGTTCTGTTGGGTGGTCTTTAACTAACAATCTTATCAATGGGCCATTATTTTAGGTTGAACCAAACTACGCAACCACTCTCTTTTACATAACCCTTTCTCCTAATATACCTAAAATAACAACCCTTTTTAATTCACCTTTTGTCTTATAGATTTAGTGGGCGTTTGGACATAAGAATTGTAAAATTCCCCAAAAAAGTGAAAAACGTTTACAAGTAAAAATGATATTTGAAAATTAGAGTTGTGTTTGGACATGAATATTATTTTGGGGTGTTTTTGAAGTTTTGTGAGTGATTTGTGAAAATTTTGAAAAACATTGAAAAATTCCAATTCATCGTCAAGTGAAAATTAAAAATTTTATGACCAAACAATAATCTAAAATAAAAAAAAAAATGAGAATTTTCGAAAAAAGTGATTTTTTTAATGTCTAAACGGGCTCTTAGAACATTAGTCGGGCAAGAAGGACTTGGTACGAAATGACTAAAGAAAAAAAAGAAGGATACTATGTACAACACCATAACACTTTTTTGTCTTTGGATATGAACCTTTGGACTTATAATTTCTACCCACATTGATGATCACTAAGTCTCATCCTTGGGTAAACTGAAAATGATGTTGGGTGGATCTTTTTATATTTTGACCCCTCTAGATGACAGCTATGCTAGTCAAAATTTTAACGCACGCTAGTCAGAATTTTAAAGCACGCTAGTCAGAATTTTGAAGCACCACAAATCATGACGATAGCACCAAATAATCCTATATGTGTCCTATACAGTTTTTCTTTAGATTATCTTAAAAATTGAATACGACTATGTATGGGCGGCATAGAAAATACACTGTATATATGCAGTTTTTTGTGACAAACTTCCAAAGGATTGTCATTGAAATATCTATACGTGTAGATATAGCAGACCCGAAGATCTCGCAAGACAAGAGTACGACATCGTATTTTCGGACTGAGAGGGGAACAAGAAGATATTACAGAAAGCAAAAAGACAAATAAAAAACGTATAATAATAGCAGCAAAATTAAATGGGGTAAAGAGGATAAAATGACGGCCTATTCCATTCCAATGGGTTGATAAGCATCGTTGAAGCCGTGATGTAATCTTGGTGATGCTACTTATTCCCTTTTCCCTTCTTGAGCCCAATCTCAAGAAGGTCAAAAACAAAAAATTACAAAAAGCTGGAATCTTGCAGTTTTTTTTAATTTAATTTGTTTGTCCTATGTTGAATTAGTTTTTGGGGTCAATATTTCATCAATTTGTAGTCTCCAATGGAGCCTCGTGTTGGTAATAAGTTCCGGCTTGGCCGGAAAATCGGTAGCGGTTCTTTTGGAGAGATCTATCTCGGTACCTTTCATTCTTTTTCAGGTTTCATTTCTTTTTGGGTTAATTTATTAATTGGTGATTTTGTATGCTTTTCAGGCGCTAATGTTCAAACTAATGAAGAGGTTGCCATTAAGCTGGTAAGTTCAAAATTTGATCTTTTTCCTTTCCTAATTCATAATCTATTAGTCCAAAGTCCAAACTTGTTACATAACTATAGTTCATACTGTGTAGTCTCTGATTTTGTAATTCATAAATGACCTTTGCTTGTTCTAATAACGTATTAGTAAATGATTTGAGTAAGCAACCCAAAACCTTAAGATGATTGGTGGAGTGACTCAAGACCATTATAAACCCCTTGCAAGCCCTTACATAACTGTGTGCGCCATTTATAACTCAACACCTCCCGCGCACTTAGCTCCATTTGGGTTTCACTTGTGAACCTTAATGTGTGCTTTTCGGGTGGGAGAATAGGTTTACTAATGATTGGCTCTGATACCATGTTAGTTGTGTCACCGGCTCAGTTTCTACGCGCATGGCGTGAATCAAGCCCACTTTTGAGTTGCGTGTTAAAGATGTAATTAAGCAAATAAAGTTGTGCCATCTTTAATCGCTTAAGTTTTTAGATTAAATAAATGCTCTCACACTCAACAAACAGTGTGACCATTTGGTCGTTTGGTTTGTTCTCTGGTTAATATCTACACCTTTGTTACTTAGCCTGCAATATGAGACTGAGCGGTGAATTTGCATGAACTAAGCAAGTTCCGTGGTTTTGAAGAAATGAAAACAGTTTCACTGCTTCACAATGGTCTTTCTGGAGTTTTTGATATAAAACTTGATAGATATTGCATATTAGATTTCTTAAACTGAAGTTGTGACTGTAACTTGATGATACTCATGACAATATTGTACAGAGCAGTTCTGCTAATGCTTGGTCATTTGCGACTTTCCTTCGATTGCTTCACTGAGGAAATGTTCTTTGATTTGCATGATTAAGTTGCTGATTTCTTATTTCTTGTACTCAGGAAAATGTGAAAACAAAGCATCCTCAACTATTGTACGAAGCAAAATTGTATAAAATACTACAAGGAGGAAGTAATTTCTCATATTCATGTTGCCCACTTTTCCTTTTCTCAATACTCTGCCTATTTTTTGTCCTTATCAGTTCGATTTCCTTTTTGTTATTGGTAGCTGGAATCCCCAATTTAAAATGGTTTGGAGTTGAAGGAGATTATAATGCCCTTGTGATGGATTTGCTGGGGCCTAGTCTTGAAGATCTCTTCAACTTCTGCAGTAGGAAGCTGTCTTTAAAGACCGTTCTCATGCTCGCAGATCAGATGGTAAGAAGTTTTGCGTTTCTTATTTATTCCATTGACGATTTAAAGAACTCTTCTCATCCTTGTCAATTTACAGATTAATCGGGTTGAATTTGTTCATGCCAAATCTTTTCTTCATCGAGATATAAAACCTGACAACTTTCTTATGGGATTAGGAAGACGTGCAAATCAGGTATTGGGATAAAATTTCTTACTTTGCTGCTTATTTCACCTATTGCAGGCATGGTATCTGTTAATTCCTAATTGCCATGGATTAATATAGGTCTATATGATTGATTTCGGGCTGGCTAAGAAGTATAGAGACTCATCAACTCATCGGCATATTCCGTATAGGTCAGCGCCCTTGGAACATTCTATGCGGCTGACTTTGGTTTGCTTAAGAAGAAATAGTCCTTGAAATATGATCTTCATGCCCATGCGATTCCTATATGAGCTTGTGTTCCTAGCTATTAGTGGTCTGTTTGCTCTTTCTATTGAGCAACAGACAATGGTGATTTCTTTTAGTTTGCGTCATCTTTTAACCCCTATGATGTATCTCCTCACCTTCAAATGTATAACCATTGCGAAATAGACAGAGAAGACGAATTGTTTCTGTTTTCCTCTTTTTTCTTTTTTGATGAATTGAAAAAAAGAGTGGGTTGCTCTAGTGGTGAGTACCCTCCACTTCCAACCAAGTGGTTGTGAGTTCGAGTCACCCCAAAAGCAAGGTGGGGAGTTCTTGAAGGGAGGGAGTTGGGGGTCTATCGGAAACAACCTCTCTACCCCAGGGTAGGGGTAAGGCCTGCGTACACACTACCCTCCCCAGACCCCACTAGTGGGATTATACTGGGTTGTTGTTGTTGATAAATTGAAAAAGCTTTTATTCTTATCCCAGTTCAAAGAATTTCCGCATCCAAAATGACCGTCTGAATAAGCATCTTCTACATATGTTGGTATCCGCAGGATATGATACTGAGCCATCTTTCTGTAACTTCAGGGCACATGTTTGGCTATATATGTGTTTTTCAATGTTCGACTATACAAAAGGCATGTTATCTCTTTCTGTTTGGCATAGCCATAATGTATCAAACTTTCTAGTCTCAAGTACGTAATAAAAAGAGTCTGGCTATAAAATCTGAGATGACATATTTTAAATGTAAAATATCTTATTAATAATGGCTCAAGTGTAGTTCTTAAATCTTGAATTTATAATAATTACATTATCTAATGTCCAAAATCAGGCCAAAGCTTGGTCACTTTGACCTTATATGTTATAAACAAAATCAGGTCATCTGTTTCGGGATGGAATATCATTCTAATGCTCAAGCGCATCTTGGATTGTATCCTTGTTTGCGCATCTTGGATTGTATCCTTGTTTGGTCTTCTGTAGATGGGCTATCAGAATGCATGAAATAGCACATTTTGGTTTACTTACTATAATCTCGGTTTGGGAATAGCTATATGCACCTTTCTATTTTTTTCTTCTAGTAGTACTTATATTTTAAGCTTACGTCTAGTAATTCTTTTAACTATCCTTTTAATATGATCAAACTGCTTCTTGGTATGCCTGCCACTACCTGTTAAGAGGCACGAAGCCACTAGAACTTCTTGAATGGGAATGAAGTAGTTTAAACTAGAACTTTTTAGCACTTTGTATTCCCTCCATCCCATCTTATATGGAGGTATTACTACTTGGGAGTCCAACTGTTTTTTTTACTATGATTTTCTCAAGCTTTCTTAATTATTAACTATGTTTGACTTATAATACTTTTCATGCAGTTTTCAAATATATAACTTTTATTTTTAAAAACTTGATGACTCCATGCCTGAATTCTACTTGGGAGTCCAACTGTTTTTTTTACTATGATTTTCTCAAGCTTTCTTAATTATTAACTATGTTTGACTTATAATACTTCTCATGCAGTTTTCAAATATATAACTTTTATTTTTAAAAACTTGATGACTCCATGCCTGAATTCACACCGAAAATGAGGTGCTTTGACCCTCGTACTCCAAACCCCTTCACATAAATAAAGTGGGATAGAGGGATTAAATGATTTTGTTAACAAGTTTTCTGATAGGGAGAAGATGCCGACTTCCTTTCAAGTTTTTCTTTAGTTAAAGTGCTAATGTCCTTGTCCTCTTTTTTCACTTACTTCGATTAGGTGGTGAAAAAAGATTTGTCATTCTAGTTTCTATTGACTGGGAATGGTTGAATATGGTAAATGATATGATGTAATCTTGAACTTTGTAACCTCTTGCAGTACCCTCTTGGTACTGCTTTATCAATGCAACAGTTTACCCTATAAAAAAATGATATGGAGCCAGATTTTCTTGATCTTTACCAGCTGCTTTTATTTTGGTCATTCATTATTTCATTGAATTGAAGGGGAGCCTTGGAGCAACGATCAAGTTGTCTCCGTGTGACCTATAGGTCACGGGTTCGAGCCGTGAATCAGCCACCGATACTTGCATCAAGGTAGACTGCCTACAGTATACCCCCTTGGGGTGCGGCCCTTACCCGGACTCTGTGTGAACGCGGAATGCTTTGTGCGCCGGGCTTTTAATAGTAAGAATTGATGGCATCAACAATCTAGTATTGTCGTGCTTACTATAGAGGGCACCATCGTACTTACTGTAGAGGAAGTCATCTCTTTGTTTATAAAACATGTGCAGTTCACAGAAACTCTTAACAGTGAATGTTTTGAATTAGGATTGATCATTCTTATTTTGAGCTCGTGAAGAAGTATATATTTATCTATTGAATAATATAATTAATTTCATTGGATGCTTGTATTCTTAATTAGTGAATTAGGTTAAAGAGAGATCTTCCTCTAGGGTGTGGATGCATAATTTTAATATTTTTTTTAATGTGATACAGAGAAAACAAAAATTTGACAGGAACTGCTAGATACGCAAGCATGAATACTCATCTTGGCTTTGGTAAGCTTTTGTTTTCTCTTACCTACTTGTACCCTTTTGTTTATATGGATTGTTTTTACTCTATTAAGCATGCCTGCCTCCTCTGAGTTGCCTCTGAACCATATAGAACAAAGTCGAAGGGATGATTTGGAATCGCTGGGTTATGTTCTTATGTACTTCTTAAGAGGAAGGTAAATGTTTCTCCCTCCAGATTTTCTTATATATTTGGTCTTTTGCTCTTCTTTCATGAGTCTTACATTATGCTTTCAAAAACATGTAGTCTCCCTTGGCAGGGGCTGAAAGCAGGCACTAAGAAACAGAAGTATGAGAAGATCGGTGAGAAGAAAGTATCAACATCAATAGAGGTAATTTATGCTCCATCAGTTTTCATATGCTAGCTAATTTTTTTAATCACTAAAATGATAATAGTGCAAATTTTCCTTTATAGACCTTGTGTAGGGGATATCCTGCCGAGTTTGCATCATATTTTCATTACTGTCGATCACTAAGATTTGATGATAAACCAGATTATGCTTATCTGAAGAGAATTTTCCGTGATCTTTTCATTCGTGAAGGTATGATCATTTCTGCTCTCCATGCCTTACTTTTTCATCTGTACAGAAGATACTACAACTAGTACCTCAATTTCAATGTTCTCAGAATTTGTTCTTCCATTTTTCTTCCCCTCCCTTTAATTTTCCTTTTTCTCTTATATTTCAGGGTTTCAATTTGATTATATATTTGACTGGACCATTTTGAAATATCAGCAATCACAGCCTGCCAATCCTCCATCTCGTGCTCTTGTGAGTGGCTTAAATAAATTAGTTTATGTTGAATTGGCATCAAAATACGAAAATGAAATGATATTTTGGGACAGGGTGGTACTGCTGGGCCAAGCTCAGGGATGCCTCATGCTCTTGTTAATGTTGAGAGGCAATCAGGTATGCTCCGGTATAAGGCACCCCTCTCCCCCAAACACCTCTCCCTTCCCCTACCCAAAAATAAGAAAAAAATTAACCCCCCTCACGAGAAAAAAGGGAAGGAGAACTAAGCAATCATTCTGTGCTAACTGCTGTGGCATAAAGTGGTCAGGAAATTACTTTTAACAGGGAGCTGGTAATTGATCTATTTTTTCGCTTTCCTACTTATTTTATGGAACATGTCATCCCCAGATCTGTCCAAGCTCTTCTATTAGTATGTATAAAAAAGGGCAGCCCGGTGTACAAAGCATCCCGTATTCATGTAGGGTCTGGGGAAGGGCGGCACCCCAAGGGGTGTGATGTAGACAACCTAATTGCATTAGTGACTGCTTCCACGGCCTGAACCCTTGACCTATAGGTCACACGGAGACAACTCTACCGTTGCTCCAAGGCTCCCCTTCTCTAGAAGTATGTGTCTTGTCTCATAAACATAATGCAAAGATAAAATTAGAATCAGTTTGGTCCATCATATCATTTATTTTGAATGTCATACCAGCTATCCTGTTTAGGGAAGTATACTACCTTTAAATTTTCTTGTTTCTTATTCCCTGGGAGCTATATATACACGCGACACTTATTATGCAGGTGGAGATGAAGGTCGACCTACTGGTTGGTCTTCATCAAATCTTACACGTAATAGGAGCACAGGGCTGCATTTCAATTCTGGAAGCTTATTGAAGCAAAAAGGCACAATTGGTAATGATTTATCCATGGGTAAAGAGGTCCGTCCTCCTCTCTCCCTATTTCTGAACCCTTTGTCCTGTTTCGGATGGGGTTGGAAAAGCGTAGTACTATTGCAAATAAATTCTGTGGCAATTTTACTTATTATAAGTCGATGTGACTGCATTTGGCTTTATCTGGCTGTATAAAGCTAGTTTCTGTAGCAATCCTTATTTATCGAGTACTTCGGCATGAGGAAGAATGCATGCAGTTCTCAATGTATAAGCAAAAATCCTGAAGTTTGTGGGGCAATTTTAATTAACCGAGTACTTCACCAAGTAGAGGATAAATCCTGCAGTTCCTGAAGGATTAAAATTCCTGAATCACTTCCTCAATTATTTCATCCTGAA